>SNQN01006535.1:0-38031 GCA_008642245.1 Bassia scoparia | reverse complement strand
CCGAAACGGGTCGCAAATTAAATGGCCCACGTTTTGATCCAGTAACCAGTTTTCGTGGGGTTCGGGGACATGGGTCGAATCAGATCTGTAACCCAATTAGCCCGCATGTAGCGCCTCTATCTCGGTCTCTATTGTAATTCCATTCATCCGCGGTTATCTGAATGCACATAACTTAATTTTTAGCACCTTAGAAGCTACTACCTAAAGATTTAGAAAGTGTGGTGTTCTAATTATGCACAAGAGACTACTAACCTAGAAATTGGTGACACTGTAGTCAATTAGAAACGGTGCCTACAAACCGGTTGTGCATAGTTAATCTGATTTAAAAAGTGATTCCACATAATTTCCGGGTCTTTTAATTTAGCAAAATATTAAAGAACACTGCATAGCGAAGTATGCCATTCAAACTAATATACAATTTACTGAATCTGAAACAAAACAAATTTAGTTCGTAATAAAACGCGCGAAATGATCTTCTTCCACCTGGATCGATTACAAGGGCGAAGGAAATCGTTTAGTATTGATAAGTGATAATAATCAATGACAATGAAATAAAAAAGAAATGAAAACAATGAAAACAACATTCCTAATTACATGGGTAATTAAATTAGCTGAGTTTCTACATTGTTTGTTATTGATTGAAACTCGTGTAGTATAATAGATTAGGAAACGGAACGAGTGTGTTTAGTGGGAGATAATTCAAGAAGTAAACCTTGTTATCGCTTGTTTGAAATCAACGAATCGATGCTTAGAACTCAAGAACGTATTGTATAGGGTTTGAGAGAGTGTATGAGAGAATGGAGATGAATACGCAAGTTAGACGACGGGGAAAGAATAGACTGTGTATCCGGAATTGAGCAAAGGCAGGCACGATTTAATAGGCACGGGGAAAATGAGGGAAACCGCCTACGTATTATACGCAGGAGAGGCGTATATACGCAGGGACTCGTAATCGCAGTCCTGGTATATATACTCCGGTATTTTTGATTTTCCTCCGATTCTTATTTCATAATACGTGATTTGCCTTGATCGACGCACATTAGAACCTAGCTTCAAGCAAGGAGTTTAGAGTGTTTAGAAGGTTCACGTATTTCCGAGTATTTTATTGTGTTTGTATTTTTTTGTTATTTTTTTGGTATGAAAAAGTTATAAAAATAGAAAAATATAGAAAAATCAGAAAAATAATCTAAAATACTGTGACTAAGAAAAAAATGTGAAGAATGTGATGAAAGTGGAAATTATGGAGATCACAATTATAAATTATTTTAAAAAATCCCTAAAAATAGAAGAAAACTAAAATAGAAATAAATTAAATATTTTGCCCCCCTTCTATTTGTCTTTTGCTCAATAGTTCGAGTATGACTAGTATTTTCACTTTTATAGTTCAAAGCATCTTTTCTAAGTCGAACATCGCGAGACGCGGTATGTTCATATGATTACTCTTTTGGGGAGACATTATTTTAGTGTTACAGAAAGCCTCAAATTGACTGAGTCTAAAGAAAGCTCCGTAGACGAAGTCAAAGTATTGATTCGGGACGCGAGTAGCAACCAGACTTATGCGAACCCTGAGTCACCCTTTTTTCGCCGGTACTATGAAAAAAGGTTAGTTTTTACCTGTAGCCGTTCCGTGCGGTCTGATTTGGCTTGCATGGAATTTTGTTGAGGGAGCAAACTCCACCCGGAAGAGTGCGCGGAGAATTCTTGAGCGGTAAGAAGATTCCAAAAACCCGCGAGATTGACAGGAATTCTGTGCGGGAGAAATTCTCCAAGACGAAGTGCTGCTGTCGGAACTTTTGTAGGGGAGAAGATTCAAGACACGAAGATGTGCTGACGGATTCTATAGCGGGAGAAGATTCAAGCGAAATGTGCTGCGGAACTCTGTAGTGGAGAAGAATTCCAAAGACCGGAATGTATTTGCTTTGAGATTTTCTGTACGGGGAGAAACATAAGTCGAAAGATGTATGTGTGGATTTTATATGCGGAGATAATCCGTAGACCGAAGATGTTATGCTGGATTTCTTAGCGGGAGAAATCGTAGACCTGAAAGATGCTTGTGTGCTGGATTTTGTAGCGGGAGAAATCGAGACCAGCCGAAATGTGCATATATGGAAATTTTTGGTGCGGGAGAAGTTCAGAACCCGAAATGTTAAAGGAGCTGTTAAGCGCAAAGAAGCCCCACTTTGATTGAGTTGCAGAGACGAAATTCGTAGACGAAAGTCAAAGTATTTGATTCGGGAACGGGGCAACTCAGACGTTTGTGACCGAGTCACACTTTTCGCCTTGTACCTCAAACAAAGGTTAGTTTTACCTGTTACCCGCGCCCCATGCGGTTTTATGCCTTGGAAGCCTGGATCCTCGGGCTGCTTTCTTCCCACGGTTGCTGTTTTCAGGGAAATTAAGGTGTGAATACTGAAAGCGCCTCGTTCTCGGTAGCTTTTTTCCTAACGGCTGACTTGCTTTTCGGGAAAGAATGATTAGATGCCTTCCCTAGGCTGACATTGGCTTTCGTGGAAGAAAGTAATGTAAGTCCGTGACGCTCGGTTCTTCGGAAAGTTCCTAAGAATGTGACTTGATTTTCGGGGAGAGTTAATGTACATGCCTTCTAACGGCTGACTTGGCTTTTCGGGAAGACTAATGTAAGTTCCGTCGGAGAGCCTCGTTCCCTCGAAAAATTTTCCCCTACGGCTGACTTGGCTTTTCGGGGAAGTTGCGTGTAGCACAATCGCGTATGCGATGATGCGTTAGCTATGAGTGTGAATTGAATCTTCGAAACGCCTCGTTCCTAAGTGAACCTTCCATGGTGACCTCTGGCTTTTTCGGGAAGCGTTGGGTGTGCAACAATCGGTATAGCGTGAAGCCGTATAGGTGTTGAAGCAACTGCATGCAAGATGGGCCTAGCCTCTGTTGAGGGGGTGCAATGTTAATGTGCAATTGTAATGTGTTTGTGCAAGATGCGTATGCATGATGATGTTTGTATGCTCAAGTGCAAATGATGCTTATGAAGTGTTGCATGGTAATATGATTAATGCAAGTCTAGTTCTAGTTCTAATCATGAAATGACCAAGGAATGACTAACGTAAGATGCTTTTGGGATTGGGGATGGAGCCGTCTCAAGCCCTTGAGCAACAGGCGATGCTGTGTGATTACAAGTGAGCCCCAACATGGGGTTTGGGTGTTGGGATGGCTTAATTTGGTGTTGATGGTTGTTTAGTGGGTGAGCCCCTTGAAACTGAATCTTGCTTGGTGAAATCGAGGTGGGGCTTGTGTTATAGGGCACTAGTGATGGAGTAGTAGGCTAGTGAATTTGTGGAGTCATGAGTTTTGGTAGCTTCTTGTGGTGGTAATTGTAAGGGATGAGGATGTGATATTTGACTTGCCCAAATCGTGACCTGAGCTGAATGCGATGAAGGAGACATGGAGGACAATGCTGCAATTGCGATGCTTTGGGAGGATGCTGATGATGCTACAGAGAGATAGCCTAAGGAAGAGTTGAGGTGAGCCCTTAGGTGGGCATGAAAGATAGGCTAAGATTTCAAAGAAAAAAAAAAAAGAAACAAAGGCTAAATTTTGTGATATGGTAAAGTAAATGGGGATTGATGGTGGCTAGATTGAAGTTGGTTCAGCTCGAGTCTATGGTGGGTGCTTTAAATAGGATTTGGTGCTTTAGCCTTAAGAGATCAACTATAATGAGCAGAATCGACCTCAGATGTGTATTGAATTATGGGTCGGACCTCGAGGAGAGGCTTCCTCGTATCCTTTTGGACCAGACGTCGTAGTTCTTGAGATGATGGACAATGCCTCATGTGGAGGTTTTGTTGGTTGTAAGTGAGGCTGCGGTTTGAGGGTTGAAAAGGCTGATGACCACGTGCGCAGTGTGCCTTTAGACTCTTGCTTTTTTATTATTTTGATTTGGGCTTTTATAGGATTTTGACATTGATATGCATTTGTGATGACTGGCTTGAACTTTGATTTTTGCTTTTTTGCTTTTTGCCCATTCTTTTCTTTTTTTCTTTTGCACATGTTTTTCCTACGCACCCTTTGATCCAAAGGTTGGTAGATGTGGGTGATGAAAGATGATAGGGTGAATGATAGTGTTTTATGGCTCAAGGGGTTGCAAGGGAATTTGTTTGATGCAGGGAAGGAGGAGAGTTATTTAGTGGACTAACGAAGAAGGCCTCTTTGGCAATGTCATTGAATTGTGAGGTGATTATCTTTGATTCCATTAAAGTTAGAAGCCACAAACTATATGAGGCTAAAGAAAATGGAGAAAAAGAAACTTTTATTAACAAGAATTATTAATAGAGCTAATTGCAGATTTGCTCCTAAACCTAATGACATAGACGTAATGGAAAAAGAATGATACATAGTCTAGGAAAAGGGACTCTCCACGACTGCCTAAGCAAGACTCCAACCGACTCATGTGAATTAAAGAGACATTCTCTATGTCATCAATGTCGTAGACCTTTGCGCTGTGGTAAGGCCTCGATACTTGAGATGATCTTGATGTCGGTGGAGCAGAATGGAGGTTTGACATCCTCTTACTGGTGGCGCACTCCTCTCATCTATAGATATGTATGAACCCTCGTTTTTCCGGCTGAGTTAAGGATTTCACTCTCGAAGGATTTTGGGTCTGCATGTTTACCCTTGTATCTTGCCATGAATCGTGGATGATGTCTTCCCAAGTAGCTATTCTTCTCAGGAAGGGAAAGAACCACTTCTGACATATCAGTTCCAAGGAAAGGGGAAAGACCATTGGAACAAGGTAGCGAGTCATCCTTTAAGGCCATGGTGGTCTTATCCTATAATATGGAATCGAAGGTCATATCGGTTGAACTTGGGTATGTTTCGATGAGAAATCTTTGCAGTTTGGTTGGCAAGGTTGGGGTCAAGAGGAGGTTGGTCTTGGGAAAGGTGGGGTCGATGGCTTTGGATAGCTTTTCAAACCTTGTCAGGAAGCTGGTCAACTCCTTGATCTAGCTTCAAGCTGTTGAATTGATCGGCTTTTTGGAGCTTTCCTTGTTGGGAGCAATTTTGTGGTGTTAAGGCTAGGGCAGTGAAGTTGGAGGAAGGTTAGTTTAGCTTAAGGCTTCAAACTCTCGGGTGAGCAAGGGCTATGGAGACGACTTCATCCCTGTTCAAAAAATAAACTTGTGAACTCTTGGTCATTATTGAACATGTGGAGCAGATGCATAAAGCCCAATGGGGTCTAATTCTGGTCATCTTTCCTAGAATGAATGCATGCCTGCAGGTCGCTTTCGTTTTTTTGAATTTTTTGCTTTTTTTTTAATTTTTTTGAATTTTTTTTTTTCAATTTTTTTTGATTTTGAAATTTTTTTTTTTTAATTTTAAGGGCCAAACGACAGTAGGGAGTATGATATGCATTGCCTAAAGAGGTTAGGGTCAAGCCTAGAGGTGAGCCTATGTTGGCTGAAGGTAGGTCAATCCTAATGTGAGTCTAACGTAACGTCTAAAGGGTCAAAGTCGTGCTAATAGTAGTCCGGGTCAAGACTAAGGTTCAATGTTGTGTGGACTAAGGTCGAAAGTGAAGAACAAAGTCTAGTGAAACTATGGTCACAGACTAAGGTAGAGGTAACTAAAGTCCACTATGGGCTATGAAATGCAATGATGTGAAATAAAGATGACCATGGAACTATATGAAAGTGTTGTGTTAAGGTCTAGAATTGTACAATGGCTTGGACATAAGCACATATATACAAGCAACGTGATGACAATAACTATGGTCGGTCTAGGTTAAGTCAGAGAGTGTACACAGACAACTAAATGCAGGAGTTGGTCTTAGTTGTCAGAAACTTGAAATTGCGTGTTGGGCAAGAATCCCTTTGCACAGCATGAGTAACAAGGCAAACGACATGGCGGATAGGACTTGCCTTAGCCATGCGATAATTAACACATGCAGCAGGTAGTATCCCCCCTATGGGTAGTCTCGAGCATAGAAATGCCATACGAGACAAGGTGGGTGATTGTGACTTATGCGCGGGGTCAACGCTAATGCAACAAATTAATAAACGTGATGATGGATACGAGACTTTCAAGTCTGTCCATCACCTAAGGTGATTATCCCCAGTGAAAGGCAATTGTAGGACGTGGGCCGTCCCTTGCGTATAGTCTGGCGGCGGCTTGGTACTAAGGACATCGAGGTGCCTTTGCGGTGGGCTTGTAGGGACTGCACGGGAACCCCACGTGAGTGCGTTGTAGTGTTGTCGAGTAAGGAGAGTCGCCACCGTGCCTATAAAGGTATTCACGGACGCCCGAAACGTTGGTGGCCAAATTAATGGCCCACGTTTGATCCAGTAACCAGTTCGTGGGTTTCGAGACACTGGTAAATCGATCTGTACCCAATCGCGCCGTGTAGCGGCCTCTACTGGTCCTTGCAATCATCATCGGCGGTTATTGAATGCACATCACTTACATTTTTTAGCACTTAGAAGGTACTTCAAGTTACTACGAAAGTGTGTTTAATTATGCCAAGAGACTACCTAACCTAGAAATTGGACACTTTGAATTAGTCAAGTCTTAAGAAACGGTGCTAAAAACCGTTGTTCCATATTAAATCTGATTTAAAGTGATTCATCTAATTTCGGCTTTATTTAGAAAATATATACATATGATACACACCATGACAAGCGAAGTTTGCAATTCAAAACATATTAACCAATCTTACCCTGAATTCCTTGAACAACATGTTATTCGTATAAAAACGTGCGATGGAATTTCACTGGTCGCTATACACGGGCAAGAAATCGTTTAGTATTGTAAGTGATAATAATAATGAAAGAAAAAAAAGAACGAAAACAATGAAAACTCAACCATTTATATATTTACATGAGTAATTAATAGGTGGGTTTCTACATTGTTGTTATTGATGAATCTGTAGAGTAGTTTAATATAGATTAGGAACGAGAACGAGTGTTTTTAGTGGCGAGTAAATCTCGAAGTAAATTGTTGATTCGTTGTTGAAAAACAGAAATCGATGCTTAGAACTCAAGACGGATGTTTAGAGTGTTGAGAGTGATGAAGAATGAGAGAATGAATAGCAACGTTCGAGACGGGGAAGAAATAGACGTGTGTACGGAATGAGCAAGGCGGCACGGAGTATTTAAGGAGAGAGGGGAAAAATGAGGGAAAAACCTGCGTAATTACGCGGAGAGCTGCGTCATATACAGGGACCTGCGATTATAAGGCAGGTATGTGTATATATACTCCGGTATTTTTGATTTCCTCCGATTCTTTATTTCAATAATACGTGATTTGCCCTTGATTCGACGGCACTAGACTTGCTCTCCCAAGCAAGGAGTTTAGAGTGTTCTGAAGGTTCCACTATTTCCGAGATATTTTTTGTGTATTTTGTTAATTTTTTTTTTGTATTTTATGCGTAAAAAGCTTATAAAATCATAGAAAAATATAGAATAAGAAAATAATCAAAAATACTGGTGAACTAAGAAAAATTGAAGATGTGGTGAAAAAGTGGAATTATGGAGATCACCAATTAAATTAATTTTAAAATCCTAAAAATAGAAAGAAACCTAAAATAGAAATATTAAAAAAAATATTTTTGCCCTTTATTTGTCCTTTGCTCTAGTGAGTATGAACTATATTTGCAACTTTTTATGAGTTCAAAGCATCTTTTCTAAGTGATACAACGCCGAGACGCGGTATTTTCATCACTGATTAATTTTTGGGGACATTTTAGGTGTCATGAAGCCTACTTTGACTGAGTCTTGAGAGGACGATAGTCTCGTAAGAGAGCGAAAGTCAAAGTATTCATTCGGCGGAGAGCAAACTCAGACGTTCTGGCGAGCCTGAGTCACCCTTTTTCGCCGTACCTGCAAACAGGTTATTTTACCTGTAGCTTGTGTCGTGCGCTGATTTGCTTGCCATGGAATTTTGTTGCGGGCGCACTCCAAAACCGGAATAGTGCGCGGAACTTCTTGAGCGGAGAGATTCCATAACCGAGAGTGCTACCGGAAATTTCTGTAGCGGGAGAAATTTCCAACCCGAAGATGTGCTGTCGGACTTGTGCGGGAGATAGATTCAGCCGAGAGTGCTGAAGGAACTTCTTAGTGGGAGAAGATTCCAAGACCACCGAATGTGGTTGACGGAACTCTCTGTATGCGGGAGAGATTCAAGACCGAAATTGTATTTGCTTGAGATTTCTGTACGGGAGAAACATAAGAACCGAAAGATGGTTGTGCTGGATTTCTGTAGCGGGAGAAATGTAGAACCGAGATGGTGTGCTGGATTTCTGTACGGGGAATCGTAGCCCGAAAGATGCTTGTGCGGATTTCTTAGCGGGTAGAAATGTAGACCGAAATTGTTGCATATATGGAATTTCTGGGGAAGTTCAGAACCCGAAATTGTAGGACGGGGGGCCGTGCCTTTTGCGTATAGCTGGGCGGCGGCTTGGTACACATGAGGTGCTTTGCGTGGGTGAGCCAACGGAACCCGACGTGAGTGCGTTAGGTAGTGTTGCTCGAGTAGGAGTCACACCTGTGCTATAAGGTTATTTCACGGACGCCGAAACGTTGTCCAAATTAATGGCCACGTTTTGATCCACGTAACCAGTTCGTGGGTTGGGGACATGCGATCAGATCTGTAAACAAATTCCGCCCGCATTTTAGCGGCTCACTGTTTCATTGCATTCATTATTCGCGGTTATTGAATGCACATACTTACATTTTTAGATACTTAGAAGTACAATCCTAAAGATTACTACAAGTGTGTTCTATTATGCAACAAGAGACTCTACTTAGAAATTGTGACAGATTTGCATTAGTCAAATGTTAGAACGGTGCTAAAACGGTTGTCCATAGTTAATTGATTTAAAGTGATCACATAACTTCCGGTCTTTTATTTAAGCAAATATATACAAATGAATAGCATACATGAAATGCGAAGTATAATGAATCAAACATTAATACAACCATCTTTTAGCCTGAATCTGCAAACAACAAATGCTTAGTTCGTAATAAAAACCGTGCGAAAATGATTTCCGCTTGATCGCTTAAAACAAGGGCAGAATCGTAGTATTGAAGGATCATATAATAATGAAATGAAATAAAAAGAACGAAACTGAAAACATCAACATTCCTACAATTCATGGAGTAATTAAATAGTGATTCTCTTTGTGTTATTAGAATTGAAGACTCGTAGTAGTTATTAATTAGTATTAAGAAATAAGAAGGAAAATAAAAAAAATAAAATAACAAAGCGTCCGTGAATAACCTTTATAGGCACGGTGGCGACTCCCCTTACTCGACAACACTACCCCAACGCACTCACGTGCGGGTTCCGTGGCTCAAGCCCACGCAAAGCACCTCGATGTAGTACCAAGCCGCGCGCCCGCTATACGCAAGGGCACGGCCCACGTCCTACAGTATGGCAACCACACTTTATGAWGTACCCTGTACTTCTTTAAAAGAGCCTTACTTAGGAAGCCTTAGAGGATTTTTTGAGTGCTTTTTACACAAGTGACGTACATGCCCTACTTAGATGGTCTTTCGATTGCTGTATAGAAGAAAAATTTACATGCCCTACTATGAGGGTCTTAGGATTTTGAACAAAAATGTAGGGAAGCATAAAACTCCTTTCATTCATCGTTCATTAGTGAGAGTACATAGTTGATTGCTTACATGTAAAACTTCTTAAGAATATCCGTGTTCAAAGTCCTTGGCATAGATCTACCATACAAAGTTTCGAGCTTGAATGTGACTTCTCTAAATACATCGACCACCTTATAAGGTCCTTCCCAATTTGAGGTTAATTTTTCGTCTTCCTTGTATCTTCTATGTGACTCCATCTTACAAAGAACCAAATCACCCACAATTAGAGTTCTTTTGCCAACCCTTTTGTTGTGCTCACGAGACATTCACAACTTGTATAGTTGTTGATGAAGTAGGGCATTGCCTCTTATCTCGGGTGCTAGATCCAAATTATGAAGCATAATTGACCACTTGGCCTCTTGATCATACAATATCATTGCTCAGAGAGTGACCTTATAAATCTCAATGGGAAGCATAACTTCTTCCCCATAAACCAACATGAACGGTGTTTCTTCGGTGGATCTCTTGATGGTGGTGCGTATTGACCACTAAATGTTGTATAATTCTTCTGGCCAAAGGCCCATTGTTTGATCCGATTTCTTCTTGATGCCGGAAGTGATTGTCTTGTTGAACGCTTCTCAATGGCTAGGGGATGAGCAACTAAGGCAAAGTACCCTGCTATCCCTTGTCCTCTCCAGCCAACTAGTCAAGTTTGAACACTCAAATTGAGGTTCACTGTCGAATATTATTGATTGGGGCATACCAAAACGGGCAATGATTTTTTGCAAATAAAACTTCAACATGTGATGACTTGATACCCCTCATGGGCTCAACTTCCACCCACTTAGTGAAATAATCATCAACAACAAGAACATACTTACGCTATCTTGAAGCTTGTGGGAATGCAGCCAAGATATCCATGCTCTACTTGGCAAAGAGAAGAGGAGATAGCATTGGATGCAAGTCATTTGGGGGTTTTTGTGGTATGTTGGCATAAACATGGCATTTCAAGCACTTTTTTACCATGTCATGTGCATCCTTCCGTATTGTTGGCCAAAAGTAACCGGTCCTCACAGCTTTTTCAGCAAGGGTCCTTGCCTCTTGTAGATACATACATTTTTCCCTAGCCCAAAACGGCCAACGATAAGACACCCCACGCAACACACAAGTCAAATCGAGAGAGCTAGGACCCTGACATGCCCTAAGAAAGGCAGATTCCCTTCTAGGTATTTAGCACCTCAAAAAAATAAGTTTTAATTTCCAAATAATTTAACTTATTTTAAACATTTTTTCTAGAATTATTCGGAATTTTTCAGAATTTTTCTAAGCATTTTTGGTAATTTTTCGAATTTTCAGCAATTTAATTAATTTTGTGATATTTCATTAAATTATGAAAACAATTCCAAAATTCACGAAATTTTAGCACAACACACTATTTTTCACAAGGAATTTTTCCCATATTTTTTCCATAATTTTACGATTTGAGGTTTAATATTTACGAATTTCCTAAGCAAAAACGTAAAACCGAGCAAAGTGGGCCATTCCGGGATATTTCACCTCGAGACACGCTTCCTGAGGAAGCCGAATATCCCGAGCATCGTGATAATATCAGCCATAATTGCAATAATATCAACTATAATCGTATAATATCACGTATATATTTTATACAATTATATTACGATATTACAATCTCGCTATCCGAGATAAAGCAATCGCGAATATCGCAATAATATCCGCCGCAATCGCAATAATATCAGACCATAATCATATAAAATCACGTATYATAATATTACGATCTTATTTCATCGCAATCACACTATTCGAGGCAAGGAAAATCGGCCGAAATCCAGGCCAATACTAGGCGCAATTACGCCCAGTTTTGGGCGTAATTGTGCCCAAAAATTGCCTATTTTGGCCAATTTCGACCCTTGCCTATAAATAGGGAGCCCCTTTATTCGTTTCACGATATTTTGGACGAATGTTTGCTTTCTCTCTCTCACTCGTCCAACTCTCTCTCTCTTCTTCTCCTCTCTCTCTCTCTTGTCTCTCTCTCTCTGCTCTCTCCTTCTCTCTCTCTCTCACACACAAACACTCAAACACTTTCAAACAAAATTCAACACATAAAAGCATATTTAAAGGTTCTTTTGCAATAGATCTAGGAGGTTTCAAGGGTTCTAAAAGTTCATGATAAGGTCCAAGGGTCCGAAGCTACGTCTTGGTCTTTGACATCGTTTGCGAGGTAGGTTTGAGGCAACGTCTCAATTCTAAACCCCCTTGCTGCTTGTTTAGAAATCGACTTTCTATGTAATTTGCATGGAATATTGATATAAACGATTGACGATTCAAATTAAAAGCAACCTTAAGGCTATACTTTAAATTCCTTGTATGAGTGCTTGCATGCTTGTCTCACAACTATAACATGCTTTAAAAAGACCTGCAATTTTGTGTTCACGCCTAATTAAGATAAACTATGGACAACCGGCATTAGGCTTCTGGAATACGGAAAATAAAACAACATTTCACAACAAAACTAAGACACTATTTGTATAGTATTCTGTTAACAACTCGCCTAGTAATTTTGCATGCTTAGGGTTTAAAAACGAAATAATATTTGTGTGTCTTTTCGGACAATGAACTCGCAATAACTGAGTAGAGCCGCTAGATGGGGGGGGGGTATGCGACTATTTACCCTTACTATGTCCCCTAATCCAAACGTTTAGTGCACTACCAGACATGGAGTCCTTCGCCTTGCTTAATGCAATTATAGGCAAGCTTAAAACGGGTTCCACAACTTCCCAAAAGAAGTGCAGTGGTGACTTCCTTTACTCATTTTGAGTATAAACACACAACTCCAGGCATACTCACAAAATGCAGAAGCAAGAATTCAATTCTAGCAAAAAAAACCGAGTCGCCCTTAAATTGTACCCCCTGAGCAGAGGGACCGGACCCAGTCCGGCCCAGTGACYCCCCGGCGCCCGTACAGTTTTTTGGCAACTTCACTAGGGAATTCACTAAAGCTATTACCTTTAGTGATGTGTGGGCAATACTCGAATTGTTATGCGTTTTCAGCGTCTTTAAGACGACATTGTGTTTTAGGCATCCTGCATTACACAAAACTTCGGTCGTTGGCACTGATTTTCCATTTTCTAGGCATCACGTCTCATATAAGTGTGTTCTACATTTGAGACAAGACCCGGGGGGCTCGCTTAAGATTGGCGATGGTGCACTACCTATGTAACTAACTCTTAAGCTTGATGCCCATCCCCACCATGACGCGCGGCTGCGTGCACTATAAAGCCGTAATGGTTTAGACCTCCTTTGATCATCAAAGCGGGRTGGATGTGTTAAGGATCGTTCTGAGCCTAGTCATGGGACCCTTTTGGACACCCGGACTGACCTGTTCGATAACGTAGCAACTGACTCTAGGTGGCTGGACTTTTGTTTTTCTTTTGCATATAGGGTTCATGCTAGCGTGACAACGTGCTACATGCTTTGAGACTAAGGACCCTAGCTTTGCATTCATAACAAACAAGTCGTTGAGTCATGTAACTGTCCTCATATAGCAAAGTGATCATTCCTTAGGCGTTGTAATGTCGAAGTGGTTGTAAACTAGAATCATTAGGCATTGCGTCTTTGTTGAGTCATACAATTGTAAACGGACGTCGGACTTTTGAACTTTGCCTTTTCAAAAAAGAAAAAAAAAGCAAAAATAAAAAACAAAAAAATAATGACAAAAAAAGAGTGAAAAATGAAAATAAAAGGCGAAAGGCAAATTTCCGACATTCATGCACTTTTACATTTTTGAGTCAGTCAATAGGCAAGGGAATGATCACCCCTAAGACATGCATTGCATCACTGGTTGATTCAACATGGAACTTAACTTTTGGTCCATGTGCAAATAGGGTAACCACCAACAATTGTAAAGTGATCATTCCTTAGGCGTCGTAATGTCGAAGTGGTTGTAAACTAGAATCATTAGGCATTGCATCTTTGTTGAGTCATACAATTGTAAACGGACMTCGGACCTTTGAACTTCTCCTTTTAAAAAAAAGAAGAAAGAAAAACAAAAACAAAAATAATAAAAAAGAAAAACAAATAAACGAAAAATAATGATGACAAAAAAAGTGAAAATTGAAAATAAAAGGTGAAAGGCAAATTTCCGAAGTTCATGCACTTTTTTACTTTTTTGAGTCAGTCAATAGGAAAGGGAATGATCACCCCTAAGACATGCATTGCTTCACAAGTTGATTCGACATGGAACTTAATTTTTGGTCCATGTGCAAACAGGGCAGGCACCAATGGTTTGAGCTCATAGACACAGGGTTCGTTCCACGGTTCTCAGACAACACTCTGTCAATCAACACCATTGCACTAATGGATAGTGAAGACACTCGAATGGACTTGACTTTAGCTGATTTGAATGAGACCCTTAACTCATTGGCTTCCCGAGTCGCTCATTTAGAGAAATCRAATACCTAGGTCCTCAAAATTCTTGAGGAAGTGATCCATGGCATCCTTAAGCACTATGTAGACCGGGTTCTGTCCAAAGGAGAAATAACTTCTTCAAAGAACAATTTGCAAGAATTAGTTAGCGAGAATGACACTGAACCAAAGCCAACGACCAATATGGTGGAGGTCATCACTTCTCACAAGGCATATTCAAATGACATGATTTTGAGTATTAAATTGCAARCTACAAGTAAATTTCAAGTTTGGAGCACTAAACTTACTTGAATTTGGGATTTGATGAGAAAACAAAGCCTTTACGAGCAATTCCAGYTGTAGCAATTGAGTTTAGAGAAAGCATGCAACAAACAAAGCAAAGAGAAAATGACAAATGAAGCTAAAGTGCCATAATAAGGCACGATTTTCGGCCAAAATAAGCGAAATACTGGGAGTAATTGCTCCCAGTTTCGGGTCATTTTTGGCTCSCTTTTCGAGCTTTTCGTGTGGGCCCACTTGTGTACGCACGAAGCCCGTTGCATTTAAATGTCGCTGGTACTTCCCGGGAATTCAAACCATTTTTCAAATTCATGCACAATGACTAAAATACCCCTAAGCAAGCAAAACAGGCTCGAAAGTCATCGAATCGCTACAAAAAATACACCTAAAAAGCTACYACAAGCCATAAGCGAATTCAAAGTCACAATGAAGTAATAGTCGCGATCAAGTGAAGGTCGAAAGCAGTTCAAAGTCAAATCACACATTCTCTAGTCGAAGTTGCATCATCCTCGCAAGGGCCAAGCGTTAGCTTGATTGTGTATACGCAATGCAAACATTTACAAAAAGACATTATTATATGCAATCATGGCTATACGCGACGTTACCTCCATTTTAGTTCTCCCGAACGACTAGCCGAGATGGTATATAGTAGATCAAGCACGCACCAGGAAAACGACATTCGCTATACGCGACGTTACCTCCATTTTAGTTCTCCCGAACGACTAGCCGAGATGGGATATAGTAGAGCAAGAACGCACAAGCAAAAAGAGATTCGCTACACGCAATCGTGGCTAAACGCTGCGTTACCAGTATGTTAATCTTCCCGGACGACTAGCCGAGATGGGATAAAGTTGACCAAGCAATAACCAAGTCAAAGCGGAAGCATTGATACGGACACCATTTCATCTTCCCCAAAGGAGTCCAAACGGAAGCACCAGTATGGACACCGCAGTAATCCCCATGAAGTCRTAACGGAGGCATCAGAATGGACATTCAGATAGTAGTTTCCCAGGAAGTCATAACGGAGGGATCGGAGTTGACATTTAGATAGTAGTTTCCCAGGAAGTCCTAACGGAAGTATCGAGACGGACAACCTGTTAGCAGAAAATCCCTAGTGGAATCAGAACCATAGGTGGAAATTCCCTCAAAGATCGAACCACGYTGCCCTGGTGGAATTAGAACCATAGGTGGAAACGTAAGCAAAAGTGTTAGCAACAAAGACAAGCAAGCAAGCAGCATGCAACTGCAGGTGCAGGTAAAACTAATGCGTTTGTTTTGCGGGTACCGGGTGACAACCCAAAATCCAAAGAAAGGACTTAAAGAAAGAATAAGAGTTGGGGAAATTTTCCCTAAAAAGTCTTGGTTGGATGTAAAATTCACTTGATAGGATTACCACCACAAGCCAAATTGAATTTGTCCACACCTACCCATTGCCAACATTATAGCCCTTTAAGCCCATTGACTTCGGGAGTTGAGTCACAAAAGGTGGAGGGAGTCACAAGTTCCTTGTGTCATTTTGGACGACTAACTGCGATGTGCCTCTACACATTATTGAGTACTCTCACTCTTTCTTTGAGTCCTTTCTTTGGATTTTGGGTTGTCAACAAGTTTGGTTCGATTTAAGGCCGAGGAGGGTAGCCTTAGAGAGAGGATGAGAGTAGATTGGCTTAATTTCATGGAAGATTTGCTAAGTTGCATACACTTCTTGATATTTCCTTGATGCTGGCTTGATTCATAGTTGGGGGGACATCCTTTACGCTCATTGGCGTCCCCAAAAGTCCTCAAGAAATCCATTTCCAAGAGACACTTTGTTTTTCTATCCACWTTTTCACTTTCTTTTTATTGTTCCACTTGTGTTTCCTTGTGTGTTTTTGAAAACCTTTGCCTTGGCTTCCTTTAGTTATAGAGTTGTGGGATTTCTCCTTAAAAACCCTCGCGAGACCAACCWGATCTTCCTAGGCGACTTGGGGGTTTAAAGGTCTTGTCACTAGTTGGGGGTTGATAAGTGCCAAAAATGGTCACATTAAGGCACTCATTTCTCTTCTATTTTGGCCATTTTGTGTGTTTTCGACATCATTTTACTAGCCATTTGGTTAGTTTTCCACTTTGTATTGTTTTGTGGAGTTTTTATGGTTTTCTTAAGTTTTTAGCTTAATTTCTCCTTATTTCTATTCTATTGCTCTTAGTTACAAGTGTTGTGTGTTGTTACAAGCTGCCTTGGTGTATATTTGATAGAATTGTGCTTAGTTACAAGTTGGCGTGGGTTTATTTGCAAGAGTTGTGCTTTTAAGCGTTGCTTTTAGTACCTTAGTACCTTCTTCGAGCCATATCTTTCTGAAAKCATTGAATTTGTAAGAGAAATTTCTGCATTGCAAAGTAGACTCCGAGAGCTTTCCAACAATATATTATATGCTGCATTCCAAGCACCGAGCGCAAAGTTATGGTCGTTCGAAGTTAAAGAACAAAGTTGAAGGCTGAGACAAGCAAGCCCGCACTAACTTGGCGGGCCCGCGCCTCCTCCTCTCCTTTTTCCTCTCTCAAGCAGAATGAAATTCGAGCTCTCGCCACCACCTAGCGAGCTCACACCTACTCCTCTCTTCTTTTCCTCTTGACGWAGAATGAAATTCGAGCTCTCGCCTCACCACTAGCGAGCCCGCGCCTCACTCCAGTCCGTTTTCATGCTTCTAGAAAGAAGAAAAAGAGAGCTCTCGCCTCGTTTTGCACATCGTTACCTGCTATCTTCGCTTGGACCTTCGACTGAGTTTTACTTGATTTTTGGTTGACTTGAGGCAGAATAATTAGGCACATGTTGAATTAGTAATGGCAAACTTGTAATATTTCTGAAAACTTGTATTGAGTGTGATATAGATAGGATTGTGAGGAGAGAGAAAGACAAGTTAGAATTTTGAATTGTAGAATTTCATTTTGTTAGATTGCACTTTTCTTTCAATTTCATCATCTTCTTCATTCATTGTTCTTAGTTTTAGGAGAGAGAAAGTTCAAGTTATTCTTCACATTTTTGCTTGTAAAATCTTCAATATTCAACCAAATCTTACAATTGTTATATCAAATCCATCCAATTTTTCAAGGTGAGTCTATTGGTAGCATTTGTTTTTAGTTTTAATCAAGTTTAATTCATGTTCTTTTCCATTTTCGTTTTTGCAAGTATTTTGGGTTTTCTTTTTGAGTTTCAATTTTGATTCCTTTTGTTGATACATTAAATCTTAAGTAGTTGGTGATCGTTTTGGTATGCTTTATGTTAATTTTTGTTGAAATTTGTAGTAGATATTCAATACCCTATTTTTGCTTTCACACYTGAAAATTCATGGTTTCTTTGTGGTTTTCTAGCTTTGAATTTGTTGGTTTAATGTTTTCAAACATGTTTTGTGAGTAGTTTCCTAGCCTAGGAAGCTAGGGAGCCCAACATTGCTAGATTGATGCCAATATGATATATTAAACTCAATTCATCATCCTATTTCCCCTAATTTGTGACTTCTTGATCATGTTTWGTATTGGTTTTGACCACCCAAGGCTTGATGTGAGAGAGATTGCCTTATTCAACCATTTCAAGGGATTAGAGTGTTGATTAGGGTTGCTAGCTTACTTATTCATGACTAGACCTTATTAGAATTAGAAGGGGACTTCAATTTGAGCTTGGTTTGGTATGGTTGGATAACTTGGGAAATGATTCCATCCACTTTCCTAAGCTAGAGTCTCAGGTGCTTTAACATTGAATTGAGTACATCGATCCTTTTGATTGGCATTGATCATTTGTGTGGTTGGGCAACCTATTGATCCTAGGTGTTGTGTCTTTTGATTTCTAAAACTTCAATTTCCTTAGTCTACTACTAGTTTTAGCTATTTTCAATCCCAAACTTTGATTTTACACCCCCAAATAATTAATTTGATTCAAAACTCGAGCAATACCTTAGCCTTCTTTGGGTTCGACCCGAACTTACCAACTATACCTAGTATAGTTGTTTGTTCGGTTTATAAATCTTTGTTTGATCGGCGAGTCTTGAGGTAWATTCCAACGACCCTCTCGATTTAGGCCGCGGTCAGCCAGTATTTTTAGATTATTTTTCTGATTTTTCTTTGATATTCTATGATTTTTATAAGATTTATAAAATGATTTTCGAAAAGAAATAAATTCAAAAATTCTAAAAGAAATCCGAAAAATTCGGGAACGATCCGGAATGTTCGAGAAGATTAACCTTGAGCTCCAAGCAAGCCAAAATTGGATACAAGGATATTCCCCGTTCGTACATTAGATTCATAAAAAACGGACAAGAATTCTCGAATGAAAGATAGATAGGAATAGGAATAGTATACACGGATCGATGATGTGGATGACACGTCACACAACCGTATATACGGTCGGCATGACCATATATATGGTCTCCTATACCATATATATATATATATATATATATATATATATATATATATATATATATATATATATATATATATATATATATATATATATATATATATATATATATATATACCGTATGTATGGTCCTCTACTTCTAGCTATCTTCTCCAAAACGCCTATAAATACATGCTCTAAGTGCTTAATCGAACATCAATGAAAACCTTTGTACGAAGTGCAATTCAAAGCTCTCAAAAGTCTCTCRCTCATTCAAATTCAATCCACAAACACAAACCACTCTCAAAATCAAAAGTCACTCGAATTCGACGCAGCTTTTGGAGTCGTATCTTTGCGAATTTAAGTACAAACTTTGAGGCTATTCAATCAAACTCTCTCTCTTCTCTTGTTATTAATTTTGATTAATATAATACATTGAATTTCATTTTTCTTTTGGTTTCAATCATGTAAATTCATTCCTTTTAAATCTTTTTCGACTTATCGCAATCGTTTTACTTGTAATTGTCAATGCTAACGATTTCCTTAGTTGTGATAAGCAATTCAATTGGAAACAAATCTTTTGATACACTAATCTTTGTTTTCTTTTGGATTGATAGCGATACAAGGTGAGTTGATTTGTATATATTTGAGTTTTCAATTCTTGTATATTGTTATTCTTGATTCTTATGCACATGACACTCTTGATTGCTTAATCAAGACTGGAACTTGCTTAAATTCATACCATATTAATTTTCTTAATTTGAAGTGATCACAATTATTAGGTTAGGTAGCGATGCTTGTATAATAGAAATCAACTCTTGTAGCAATACTAGGTTAATGCGCGCTCTAAGATCAAATCAATAGGTTCTTTGAATTCAAATATTACGATTTATGAAACTACAATGAGACCAAGTAGAAGCCGCTACATGCTGGTGGGTTGGTTCAAAGATCTAATCCATACCATGTTCTCGAACCCACGCTCTGGTTACTGGACTTCACAGTGGGGCCATTAGTTTGGCAACAATATTTCAGGTGTCCGTGATTAATCTATATAGGAACGGTGGTGATCCCCTCTATCGACAACACCCCCAACACACTCACGTGTGAGATATGTGACTCAAGCCCACAATTCAAAATCGACGTAGGACGGAGGCCCGATAAGGGCACACGCTACAATCCCGTCACTTGTTGACTAAGAATCTGGAATTGTTCTTGCAGTAGCTTCATTTGTTTTACCGTTGAATCAATAATTTCCATTTGTTGTTGATTTTCCGAAGTAAGTTGATTCAGCAGCGGAGCCAAACCCATACATTCTTTCTTTTGCATTCAACCCACCAACAACATCAAAATACACCTTTGCATTTGTTTTAGGCTTGTCAATTTCCCTGTTTGCAGCTTCCTCCTTTTGCAAATTATCCTATACAAGAGCATTATTTGTGGATAATTACCTAACTCGCAATTCTTTTGTTCCTTGTTGTGGAGTCTTGTTCGTTAATTGTTCTACAGTACCTTAATTCATAGTTCAAAAGGTAATAGATGACTAAATAATACTCTCATTTTAACAGTAACAAGAATAGTTTAGATCGTGTTGTGAAAACATATAGTTGACCAAACAACTAAACAGGATTAAAAAAACTATATTCATTCATATTTTATTTTCATCAAAGAGATTCATCTTAAATTTACATATACTATTAGCCAACCAAAGACTCATTACTGTAATTACAATTCACAATCAAACTTTGATCTCAACCGCTATAATCACAATTCACAACCATACTTTGAACTTTGTTTTCATAAATATGAATTAGAAGAATATAAAAGGCTTGCAAACAATAAGTATAATACTACTCATGTCCACTACTGATTGCATGTCCACATTTTTCTATGTGATTTCTTATTTGACCATACATCCACCAAGAAAAGTATGTTAACTTGTCTTATCTACAAATTTTAGTACTCCGTAGCTGATCTCTGGCATTCTTACTTCAATTTTTCCCAAATTTGTCATTACTTTTCATTAGAAATAGTCTTACATACATAAACATAAAAAATTAACACACTCAAATAGAAAAGAGACACAAGGCTTCAAGAAAACAACAAAGAAGATACAAATTATGACATTTGTAATTGCAGCTTTGAAGTCTAATCTTCAAGAGTCCAAGTACAATGTAACTCAACCTTTAGAAAAAAATTTAATTACTTTTGCTTCTCAAAAGCAAGTATGGAATAAAAACTTAAAAATCGATAGGTTGATTGTTGATAATTTATGATAACCTTTCTCAACTTCACAACATCCTTAACAAGCTTCCTATCTTCTCCACTTATAAATAATTTACAATCATTCAAGATTCAAAAAACAAAATAAATAAAGGGTAAAATTATAGAGCATGCAAGAGATAACCTTTATCAATGTTTGTCGTTGAAAAATTTCGTCACTTGAAATTTCGCCCAAATTGAAATCCTAACTTGAAAAATTACCCAATTCAATTCTTGTTTTATAACAATTTTTCATGTTAGATATAATCCATAGCTTCAAATTTCATCCCATAAAAGGAGTGAATTAAAATTGGTTTCTTCTTAGCTTGGRAATTTCTACAACTAGAAGTGAAAATGTAGGATAATTAGAGAAAAGGGAGCAGAAGCGAAAGGGTGCTTATTTTTTGGATGTGTTTCTTGTAGGTAAGTCTGATTATTTCTTGTWATTGGGGAGAATAATAAGAATTCTTTTTAAATTTTTATTTCTCTAAAGGATGAAAAGCATTGGTTGAGCGAGACTTTTCTTCATAATAGCACCAAGTGAAATTTTAGAAAAGCACTTCATTTTTTTTAAAACGCTACAAAAATGTTGCTACGGAATTAATCAATGTGTAGAAAATTTTGCTATGGATAAACATCTTCTGTAGCAAATATTGCTACAAAAAGAATTTCTGTAGCAAATATTGCTGCTGAAAGAATTCTTGTAGCAAATTTTGAAACGAATTGCAATTATGTAGCAAAATTTACCGCGGATTGCTAGTGCGTAGCAATTTTTACTATAGATAATAAGCTCGTAGCAAATCTCCGTAGCAAAATGTGGATATTTTTGTAGTGTTCTTGAACACATCATCCCCGGACTTCCTATCATCATTCTCAGACATTAATTGAACCAAATGACTAACTGTTATACATTCTTTGCCATCTTTGTAGGTATGCCTCCAATAATTTTTTAGTTCCCTATGTTCGTTATTACCAGACTCCGTTACTACCAAGTTACCATAAGCAACACCAAAGACATCACGAACATCAACAGTATGTATTTAATCTTCATGCTTCCCTATAGTTAAAAGTTACGAAACAATGTCCTAATCGTAGTTCTAGGAAACGTAAATATCTGTAAATAAAGCAATCCTCCAAAACCAATCTGCCTTACTGCATCTTTTTGCTTGTCGGTCACCCCTTAATTACTTTATGTAACGTACTCGGTTGGCATCGAGGTACAGTCTCGCTACATAACCAAACAATATATATTAGAACCAACAAATAATAAATAGAATACAAAAAATAACTGTCTACAATAACAAAATGTAGTTGTATAGTATAAAAGTAAATGTCTACAAATACAAAAAGTAATTAATTGTATAATTAGAAATAAGTATACTCAAAGGGGATGTCAAATAGGTTATGTGAGGTTTTCCACTCATTAAAAACATTTAAAACTTGTATTCTATCGGGGATGCCTCCAAGCTTATCCCCAAAATTATCAACTTGGTTGAAATCCCCTAATATGATGTAGTGGGTGTTGCTTATGGAAATTATGGTGGAAAGAGAGTCCTTAACATCTCCTCSGGAAGAAACAATAAGAGCTCCGTAAAGCAAAAACAAAGTCCACTTTCCTCTTATAGCATCATTAACATCGAGTACAATGAAATTGGACGAGGTACAAATGATAGAATAAAGATTAGGATCTTTCCAACCTACCCAAAGCCCACCACTAGTTCCCACGGCATCAAAGCAAGACCAAAAGTTGAAGCCAAGGGACCGGAGTCTATTGAAAACTAAGGTACTCGTACATTTTGTTTCAGACAAGAAAATAAAATCAGCAAAAGACGACTCTACCAAGTACTTAATAGTAGGAATTGCAGGGGTGGTAGGGTCGTTTAAGCCCCTACAATTCCAAGAAACGCCTATCATGGCATAATTAGTGGCTGAGAAGGTCCAGCCACCGAAGACCCTTCACCCGCAAAGCCTAAAGAAACGCCAATTCCGAAATGAAGTGCAGTGTTGGAGAAGATGGTGTGTCTTGAAGGCTTTTTGTCCTCGCGTAACCCCCTTAGATCATGGGGATCATTAGCTGCTACATTGATCCTTGCTTTCTTACCTCTCCATCTTGATAGGTGTTGTGAATCCGCATCGTCTTCCTCACTATCACCAAAGGATAAGGAACATAGCATAGGATCCGTTACAGCCTTTCTTTTAGCATGATCCCTTCAAGGTAGATGTCTTTTGCTTATCTTCTTCTTTTTGAACCTTTGTTTCTTCAAAAAATCCCCCCTTCTATCTTTAGCAAGAGGCCTTGAGAAGTGGATTGCACCATCTGACATGGTATTTGAAGGAATAGGGACCTCATCAAGTACTATGTCATTTATGACCTCGAAAGAGCATTCTAAGATTGGCTCGTGGGGGGTAATAAAAGGCGGTGGCAGGGGCCTTTTAATCTCTTCTGGCTCCTCATCTTCATCTCATTTCGAAGGAATATCATAATCTGGAATTAGACTGATGAGGTTGGTATTATCCGAGGTGTTTCCTTGTGTAGGAGGCACCTCCGGAATCAACCCACTCATGAAAGCTTCATTTATATCATCCTCTTCGTTGGACTCATTYCCACCATCACTTTCAGTCCAACTCATCATCATGTTGTATTTCATGGCCCACCCACCTCCCCGCAGACTCGAGGAGGGCATGGAACACTTGACCATATCCCAAGACATCATCACGCCTCATGGTCACAAAACCTGGGATTTGGAGTCTTCGGCTCACATTATTGGTAATTATAGTAGTATGTCTCTCATTTTGGATTTCAAGTGGGATTTGTGGAATTGGGTCATTTAATGGATAATTTGTACTATTTTGGTTATRAGAAATGGTAAAGAATAGATTTGGGGTGTGAGAGTGCTGGATCTCATTTGTAAGCGATTCGGGTGGGGTGGGTTGTATTGTGTTTGGTTTAGCTGGGCCTGGGATTGTGTGGGCTGGTTGAACTGGGTTGGTGTTTATGGGATTGGTGGGCTGGGATGGAACTGGCCCATTTATGTGGCCGGATTGGTGTGTTGGGTTGAGGGGATTGAGAAAATTTGGTTGGGCCAATACAAGCCTAGATGGTTGAATTAATTGAGTAGGTCCAGTGAGGTGGTCGGGTTCTTGTGTTGGGTTGGTGAGTTTGGAGCTAATGGGTTGGGCCACTAAAGGCCCAGTTGGTTGATAAATTTGAGATCTTGGAATTTCTACTTTTGGATTGCTGCTGGTTTGAGCTGATGGCCCGTCACCTTAGGAGCCCAAGATGGCAGCCTGAAAGGGATCGTCATTCTCCGTGAAACGTTAGCCTGGYCCCAAATGTCTTCTTGCTGGAGTGAACCCAAGATCAAAGTCCACAAAGACATCTGAGGCTCTAAAGGGTGGGGATTGGGGGGTCTCATCATCATACAAACGTAACGTAGAAGTTGCCATACGCTCCGTGCGTGGGGTTGCACACAAATCGAGAGAGAACATAGTAAAAAGAGGGTTAGTTTCTAGCACAGGAACCCCTCTCTCAAGGAAGTCAAGCATTTGTGCTTCAATTTCGTTCCTGATTTCTCCTGGTTCCTTAGCACATCGACTTGCCTTGTGTCCAATGCAGCCACATTTGATACAATACTTGAAGAGGTTCTCATACTTGAATTGGATCCACAACATCCCCCCATCTACAATTCGCAAGAAGAACCCTGGAATGAGGGGTTTCCCTACGCAAATAGAGACTTGTATACGGAGATAATCATGTCTTGGAATGAAGCTTGGTTCGAACTCGATCTCAAAAGGCTCTTCMAATAGTTGGCCAGCTTGATTGACCACGTGCATACACATGTATTTAAGAGGGAGTTCACATATTTGGACCCAAAACTTGGTATATGGGAATCTGATCGTGAATGATGGTGCATCCTCTTCCCAGGGGACAAACACCATGAGTGCACCCTCGATGCTTGTCTTGGTCTCGCTTAGCATACACCATTTGTCATCCTCATTGGAGCAGTTGAAAACAAAAATGTCCTCATGTTTGTGGACATGTACGTGGTCATGTTTTCTCCATTTAGTGTCTATGTAAAATTGCACTCTTTCCTCACTCATGGTGCGGTAATCAACGAGGTGGCGCAGGACACAACGTCTCCAGGCATCACGGTTGCTAGTAATAATCTCATGGTTGATGTGGGGGATAGCCCCAGCTCGTGGGTGTCTCCAAGCTTGTTGAGCTGGGTCTATGGTGAAGAAGAAGTCGAGTAATTGTGGTGGATGGGAATGCAAGGAACAAGGGAGTAGAGAGGAGGAGATGAGAGGACCATCGTAAGTGGCAAGGAAGTTAAGTAAAATTAGGGTTTAACTAACAGCAATTAATGTAGTTAATAGTATAATTACGCATGGGAAGGAGGATTAATGAAAAGGTTTACGRAATTAAAGTGGGTGGGAAACAAGGTAAAAAAGCTAATATAAAAAACTAGGAAAAGGGACGAGAAAAAGGGGGGCAGAGAAGGAAAAGGTTGGATGAGGTTATTGGGAATAGGAAAAGGGAATATTGGGGAGGTGAAAAGTGGCTAAATAATAAAAAAGTAAAGGACTGCAAGAAACAAGGCAAATAAAAGGGGGGAGGGGATTGGGATGAATGATAAAAAAAAGTAGAAAGGGAGGGGGGGGGGGGGGGGGGCGGGGTGGGGGGGGGGGGGGGGGGGGAGGGGGGGGGGGGGAGGAGCAATCGAGGGCCTGTATGTTCAGCAAATAAGCTCGGGAATACAAGGAAAACAGAGAAACTCAATAAAAAGGGGGGAAGGGAATCTTAGAAGGCAGTAAAGAAAAACACAACTAAAACGACTAGAAGAGTACAGAAAATAAAATAAAAGGAAAGTAAGGGGGGGGGTAATGATTACTTACAGAATTAAAAGGGGTTATTGCTAAGATAACCCAAGCTGGAACACCACCACAGTTAAACTGGAGCACCACACCTGGCGGAATGGGATTTGTCTCCATTGAGGAGAGATAAGCTCTCGAATTTAGAGAGAGAAAATTTTTATTTTTAGCTAAAAACAGTTGAACTGATCCAAACAGAGTTAAACTAAATTGAACTGAACTGAATGAAGCTGAAGTAAATTGAACAGACTTGAAACATCAAATTCCCAGTGACCTACTGACTACAATGTTGTTGAACCACCTCTGTAAACTTGAGGCTATTTTTTAGAAGTTAAAAAATCTGAAAGGTTTATTACCAATTAGAGTAGGAAAGCATTTGACAAGAGCAAGAGCATGATCAAAATCTCCTTCAGGCAGGAAGTAACRCTATCARCATCGTTTTGCTTATTATTCCACGTATAGTGTCTGCTCACAAATTTCACATCTCGAAGCTCACAATCCGTGACATAATCAGCAAAGGTTTTCATATCATTTTTGTTTCTTAAGCTTCCAATCTTCTCATTAGCAGCGATAACTACATTAAAATCTTCAACTACCATCCAACCTTTAGGGATTGATCTGGCTATTTGTTTGAGTTGTTGCCATAAGGGGGCTCTCTTAATTCTGACATTGAAGGCATAAATAAAGGTGCAATCAAATTGGATTCTGCTTAGTACAAGGGTTATTTTGCAATGAATTAACTGAGTTGTACAATCTACTATATCTACCTCAAAAGCTTTGGGGTCCTAWGCCAAAATAATTCTCCCTCTACCATGAAATGGCAGATTGCTAGCAATAGGGCTTATTTTCAGATACAAATTGCCAAGGCGTTGTGCCCTCACCTTGGTTTTCAAAAGACATAATAGCTTAACTTTAGTGTTAGAGAGAATATCTCTTACTTTAATTTGTTTATTTACACTYTTTATGCCTCTAGTATTCCATATTAACACATTATCCATTCTGGATAGGGGGAGCCACCCCCTTTCTAGGATCCATGAGTTGAACAACTCTAGTGTGCTCTGATTCCCTAAGTGCTTCATCCAATAGAACTTGGAACTTACTGCCTTGAGAGTGAACTGGTTGTGTAAAGATTGATGCTTTGGGCTTAACATTTCCATTAGAAGGAACAACAATGAAACCCTCATCATCAACCTGTCGAGGTTTGATAGGCACCTTCTATTGATCCTCTATCTTCTTAAGTTTCCAAACTTACTTGCCTTTATCTTTGGCTCTACAAGAGGAAGTTTCATGGCTAATCTTGGTACATTTCCCACAGATCACTGGCTTCCATTCATAAGTAATCTCCAGGTCCACATCTACCCCAAGTTCATTAGTGAAGTTGATAGACTTAAGAAAGTGTTGGTCCATAGCCACTTCAACTTAAACTCTAGCATACTTAAGCCTTGTCTTATGTTTAGTGTCGTAGTCCAGCTTAAGCAAGGTTCCTACCCCTTCCATCAATTTGGTAAGGCTTCTGAATCCTCATTACTTTAGATGCAATTTCAGAAGCTGCACCCAAATAGGAATCATGATATTATAGTAATCTTCAATCTCCATGTTAGGTGTCCAAGGTCTCACAATCAAAGGCTTCTTGTCAAAGGTGAATGACACATTAAGAGCCATATCAGTTCCACCCTTGTCTTTAAACCTAACCAAATGCCTCCCTTCTCAATAGGAGCCACGATATCAACGCCTCTTTTACCCCATATCTTTCTAATATAACCCTCCAAATATAACCGGGGTAAGGGGATTAGCTCCCAGCACCACACAAATAACAATTATACACCAAAACTACAACTCCTCAACCATATCATTAAGACCAATTTTGGGTTTGAAATCAATAACACCATTATTTGAAATTTGCATTGCATTCACATTAACACTAGACACACGATGGTGAAAAATAACATGCAAAGTATTACATTCATCACAATTAACAACATTAAGACCATTATCACAATCAATTTCACACATAGTGGCAACTTTTATTTGTGTGGTGGTACTATGTTCGGCCATTGTGAGCCAAACAACATGAGATCCCAGGA
Source organism: Bassia scoparia (assembly GCA_008642245.1). Classification (NCBI taxonomy): domain Eukaryota; kingdom Viridiplantae; phylum Streptophyta; class Magnoliopsida; order Caryophyllales; family Amaranthaceae; genus Bassia; species Bassia scoparia. The sequence goes on along the minus strand of SNQN01006535.1, from coordinate 10,162 downwards.
GCTTCAAATCCTCGAAGGACACTTGGTATCGAACTAGGGGGAGTACATAATTAACATTTCTCACCATTGTGTGCTGTTSTAGACACCTAAAAGTGTCTCCCAAAATTGAATAGCCGATGAGGAACAGTACGGCGTTTCGAAATAGATTTGATTCCGAAAGCCGCGGCAAAATCCATAAATCTAAACACATTTGCATGATTTGAATCACATTAATTTCAAACTAATTATGGACAAACGGATTTTAGGCACTAGAGTAATTCGAAGTGGTCACAATTATTAGGCTAGGTAGCGTTGCAAGCATAATAGAAATCAACTCTTGTAATATTTTTAGTGCACTTTTTAAGGTCAAATCGGTAGGTTCTTTGAATTCAATTATTATGATTTATGGAACTACAATGAGACCGAGTAGAGGCCACTACATGCTGGCGGATTGGGTCAAAGTTCTTATCTGTYCCTTGGCCCTGAATCCACACTCTAGTTACCAGGATAAACAATGGGGCCCTTAGTTTGACACCAATGTTTCTGTCGTCCGTGATTAACCTGTATAGGCACGGTGGCGATCCCCTCTATCGACAACACACCCCAACGCACTCACGTGCGGGATCTGTGGCTCAAGCCCACAATTCAAAATCGACGTAGGACGTAGACCTGATAAGGGCATATGCCTACAGTTGTACATGTGCAAGATTGCTACTACCTTTATTTCGAAGAAAAGGAATAGCATTGCCCTTAGTGGTCTAGCCACTTTTGTTGCTAGGGACATTCATGGCTTTGATGATGGGTCACTATACGTGCGGACTACTGATTCCAACTACATCGATTCAAGCTACTTAATAAACACCGTTAGTTTTGTTATACGAGAGAGGGAGGTGTTCTGTTGGATCCTTGTTGCAAAGGATGATCGCGGAAAACCCACCTCTCTAGTGACTCTTCTAATCCCTCACACTACCATTGCTCCTAACTCGGAGAGGTACTTGTTGTTGACTTATGGACAATAACCCACACCTTAAGAGGGGCAACCCTAAATGGAACCCCCTCCCCAACCACGACTTACACTTGACTTTAATGTTATAATGGAGTCCTTAAACAACATCTCCATTGGTCAAACTAACTTAGCAACTAGTTTGACACTTTTGCTACTAAGTTACATGGTTGTAACATACATTTGGGTGTGATAGAGTTTGACCAACTCCTTGCAACGTATCCCATATATTATTATTTTGGGCGGCTAGGAAAATTTAGGTCCACACCCATCCCGCACTACAAGAAAAACGCTAGTTAACTACCGAAATTACCGACCACTACATTTTCGATAAGTACCTACTACCTGGATAATAGTCGGTAATTACCTACCAATAATATTATTTACCGACCATTTTACAAAATAGTCGGTAAATACTTACCGAACATTTTTTCATAGACGGTTTAATATTCTAAAGGGTAAAATAAAAAACAGAGTGCCAAAATATTCTAGTCAGCCAAACCTTTTTTCTCCCTAAAACTACCTCACCAGCCTCCATTAACCTATTTCTTAACTTTTATATATCTGTCTCCTCTATCCATTCTCTTCTTTCATTTTTTCCTCACTATCAAAATTTGTTTTTCTAATTTTCTACCTCAACACCTCTATCTTTTTTTTTTATCTAGAAAGTTATACTTCGTATTTTAGAGTGCCATACATACAAGAAAAAAAATAGAGTCGTTTCGGCAGCCCTCCTAAGAGAATCACGGTAATTTCGTAATCCTAGTTTAACTTCTTAGATCTTCAATTTTTTCAATTTTTAGTTTGATTACATTAGCTCTATAACCCATCTTACTTTTATTTCGTGGGATGTCGTTTAATTTCGTTAGAACTAACTTTTTCGACTCCTTATTTTGATTGTTTATTTTCCTAGGCTTCTTTTTCGTTTAATTTTCTAGGGTTTTCATTGTCTTTGTTGGGTTTTTTTTAAAATTAATTCTAAGGTTTTTTATAAACAAAATATCCTGGGATTTCGGCTGTAATTTCTAGGTTTTGGGTTTAATTTTGTGGGTTTAATTTTTGGGTTTTAAGTTTAAATCTCTGTTTTTTGGGTTGAATTTATTTATTTTTCGATTATGGTATAAATTGGATTTATTTTGTCAACCAGAAGAAACAGATTATGAGCTTCGATTTTTTGCGTGTAAAGGCAAAAATTAATGTAGTGTTCTTGCAACATGAAGGAGGACAATATATTGTTTTTAACATCTAATGTATTATCTATTTAAGTCCTTGTATCGGTAAAGTTGTATGTACTAACCAACTTGCAAATAAATGTTACAATATTCAAACTAACTTCAAGGAACTAAGTCTTTATTTTTTGTTGTTTTAATTTCTTATTGCATATTTTTGGAATTTTCTCTTTACATTGCTGAATGAAAATTGAACCAATGCTTTTTGCTTGTTGCATTTTTTTAAAAAAATTTTGCTCATAATTTTACCTAACGACTTCAATTAGTGGATAATTATAAAAACAGTAGGTAATTTTTTATCGACCGAAAACAGTCGATATAACAATATTACCGACTAGGCCTTTACCAACCAAAATTACCGATCGTTTAACGGTAGTGGTTGTAACACATCCACACGGAGGGTTCGTAGATGCAAGTGGTAGTGAAGGCGACGAATATGTTGATGGCAGTAGCTATGGTGGTGGCTAGTTGGCTACGACGGTGGAGGATATGGTGATGATGATGATGTGAGGATGGAGTAGGTAGCTTGATTTTTCCCTACTATAGCACCAAGGACATTATGCAGTTCGACTTGGGGTTTGAGGTAGGTTTATTGCATTCTAGTGTTGAATTTATTTCTTTTTAGTATATTATTACATGGTGATGCCCACTATAAAAAATTGGTTTTTAGCGACTGCCAAAATTGATGTTAGCGACCGCAAAATCAATCGCTAAATCCATTTAGCAACTGCGACGACCAATAAACTAGTTGTCGCTAAAATACTAGCGACTAACCACATTTAACGACTAACTTGGTTAGTAGTCACTTGGCAACTACCTTGCGACTAACTTTTTAGCGATTGATTTTTGATGATAGCTACTAATTGGGTAGTTGCTAAAAATAGCGACTGATTTTTTATATTAGGGACTAACTGAGTAGTCGCTAAAATATGGCAAGTAATATTGAATTTTGGTGACTGCTAAAATAGTTGCAAAAACATGGTGACTGAAATTATGTGTTGGCTACTGATGAGGTGGTTGCTAAAATGGCGATTGATGTTTTGTTCTTTGTGATTAATTATTCAGTCGCTAATTCGGGACACGAAAATATAAAACAGGGATACTKCCTAGTTAGTCACCATATTTAGCGACAACCTAACTTGTGTAGCGACAGATATTTCAATTGCTAAAACTGGAAATAGAATATCGTGACTACAAAAATAGAGACACCTTGATATTTCCAAAATGGATATTTCATTACACTAAATCAGTACCAATTTATGCAAATATCATACTCCCTRCYTTTTTTATAAGTAGGCCACTTTCCATTTTGGCCGGGATGTTTTCAATTAGTTGTTCCAAACCAATCTAAAAATAACTTTTTTACTTTTTGCCTACTTTATTTACTCTAACATAAATGTATTACTCTTTTCTAAAGTCAACTTTCATTACTTTACCCAATCTATTTAACCAAAATTACCTTTTCCCAAAAAATTTCATTCACACATTTACTCTTTTACCTTACTTACTCAAAATTTTTACCTAAGTTACTCATCTATTAGTCAATCGACTGTTAYACATCGTGCCAAATTGGTCTGGAACATCTAATAATAAACGGGGAGTATATTATAACAATTAATAATATTTCATTACACAAAAGCCATTCATACTTGTAAATTGAATTGTTTCAATCATATATTAAAACAATCACAACTAGATAGATAGTAGCTAGCCAAATTTGTGCAAAAACAACCTCCATTTCATCTACCTTTATCATACTGAAGGGTTTAGTGTATAGATGGTTTATGATGTGAGAGGCTCGGGGATCGATTGAAGAAATGATGGACGAGCAAAGGAGCAAAGAAGCAGGAGCAACTACAGGACAAGATGRGCAAGTCACGTATTGGGAAGTGTGATTCACGCATTTGGCCCTCGTTTTGAAATGTGCATGTCACACATTGGGAAGCGTGAGGTAAGGGTTTGCCTCTGCTTGTAATGTGTGATTCGCGCATTCTAGGCAGAGCACGTGCTCTGTTCTTTGGCTCGAGCTTCGTGATGTTTGTTGGGACATATGTCTTGTTCTGATGCAATATGAGTGATGACTCTTGTTTGTTTAAATGAGGTGTAACCCATTTGAAGCTCCTTGACACTCTTATACTCAATTCACGACATAGAAGCAAGGACACGCAAAAGATCTAGTGAGAGAAACATAAGGGAAACACAATAAGAATACTCTCTTATTTGCTAAACAAGAATACTCTGATTCAGATCCTGTTTAACTCATTCCCATTCATACTAGTACTGCTCTATGGCACAGAATGTTGGGCCTCAAAGAAAGAGCATATTAAAAAAGTAGGGGTCACTGAGATGTGTTTGTTGAAATGGATGTGTGGGAATACTCTGAGGGATAACATAAGAAGTAAAGTTATCCGTGGGAAAGTTTGTGTTGCAGATATTGCCAYCAAGATGAGGGAAAACCGTTTGCATTGGTTTGTTCATGTAAGATGGAGACCTCAATAAGCAGCAGTGCGAAGAGTGGAAAACTGAGATCAGAGTGATTTTAAACGAGGTTGGGGGAGATCGAGAATGTCTTGGTGGGAAGGAGTTTAAGGGGATATGAAATATATGGATCTACAAGCGAATGAGGCTCTTGATCGTAGGGAGTGGAGGAGGAAAATTTATGTGGTCGACTGCCAGGAATAATAATTTTTGTTGATTCATGTTAGTCGACCACACTTATGGGAATAAGGCTCTGATTAATTGATTGATTGACTTAAGKTAGGCGTTTTGGGATAGTTGTAGGAGTGTGATCCTAAACTTATAAACACTAATTGTAAGGGGTTTAGGGAAGCAAATTGAGAGTGGTTAGTAGTGTGGATACTAGTTGATTACTAGCACAAGTTGTAATCTATAGTGGTTGTGTTTGATCATCTTCATCTTCAATAATCACAAAGTCCAGTGTGGGTTTTTCTCCCGGTCTTRGAGTTTCCCACGATAAATCTTATCTATTCACTTATTTATGCTTTGTTTGCTTATTTGTTAGCTTTTACATCTTTCAGTATATTGTTAGTTGGCTAGGGTATATCACTAATTAGTCGAACACGAGGCTTTGATCCCCTAATGTACGGGCGCTGGGGCGTCACCGGGCCGTATTGGGTCCGGTCCCTCTGCTCCCGAGGGAGGGGGGGTAGAATTTAAGGGCAACTCGATTTGTTTGCTAGAATTGAATTCTTGCTTTTGCATATTGTGAGTATGCCTGAAGTTGTGTGTTTATACTCGAAATGAGTAAAGGAAGTCGCCACCGCACATCTTTTGGGAAGTTGCGGAACCCGTTTTAAGCCTTGCCTATAATTGCATTAAGCAAGGCGAAGGACTCCATGTCTGGTGCACCAAAAGTCCGGATTAGGGGACAAGGGTAAGGGTGAAGTAGTGCACAACACCCCCCCGCGTCTAGCAGCCTCTACTCAATTATTGCGAGTTCATTGTTCGAAAGACAACAATAAACATTTTTTTTTGTTTTAAACCCTAAGCATGCAAAGTTACTAAACGGGTTGTTTAACAAAATYCTATGCAAATAGTGTCTAGTTTGTTGTGGCATGTGTTGWTAATTCTATATTCCAGGAGCCTAATGCCGGTTGTCCATAGTTATCTTATTAGGCGTGAAAACACGAAATTTACAGGTCTTTGTTAAAGCATATTATGGGTGTGAGTCAAGCATGCAAGCACTCGTGCAAGGAATTGAAAGTTATGCCTTAAGGTTGTTTTTAATTTGAATTGTCGAATTTTTATTCGTCAATATTACATGCAAATTAGATAGAAAGTCTAATTTCTAAACAAGCATGCAAAAGGGGGTTTATAATTGAGACGTTGGCCTCAAACCTACCTCGCAACACGATGTCGAAGACCAAGGACGTAGCTTCYGACCCTTAGGAACCCTTGTCGAGCCTTTAGAACCCTTGAAAACCTCCTAAATCTAATGCGAAAGAGTGTTTGAATGTGTTTGAATGTATTTGTGAGAGAGTATGAGAGTGAGAGAGAGAGAGTTGGACGAGTGAGTGAGAGAGAGAGAGTCAAGTCGTCCCAAGATCAGAAAAAATAGTGGAAATGAAAGAGGGGGGCCTCATATTTATAGGAAACGGTAAAAATCGGCCAAAAAGAGGTAAGTCTTGGGCATAATTACGCCCAAAGCTCGGCACAATTGCGCCTAACACTTACCGGATTTTTGGCCGATTTGCCTTGCCTCTAATAGCCAGATCGTAATGAAATAAAATCGAGTTAAAATCACATAAAATATATATGTGACGATTGCAGCTGATTTTATTGCGATTTTCGGGATATTTGTCTGATTCGCCTTGCCTCGAATAGTGAGATCGTAATGAAATAAAATCGAGATAAAATCATATAAAATATACGTGCAATTTTATACAATTAAAGCTGATTTTATTGCGATTCTCTGGATATTTGGCTTCCTCGGGACGCTTGTCTCGAGGCAAAATATCCCGGGATGGCCCACTTGCTTTATTTTGCGTTTTTGCTTATGAAATTCATACATATTAAACCATAAATCGAAAAAATATGTAAAAAAATCCTTGTTAAAAATAATGTGTTGTGTTAAAATTTCATAAATTTTAGAATTGTTTTCATAATTTAATTAATTGTCGCAAAATTAATTAAATTGCTAAAAATTCCAAAAATTCCCAAAAATGCTTCGAAAAATTCTAAAAAATTCGAAAAAATTTTAGAAAAATGTTTTAAAAAAATTAAAACTATTTGAAAATTAAAAATTACCTTTTGAGGTGTGTAGGGCTTCGCCCSGCCTTAGGAGGGGCGTGACCTCAYCTTCAGTGTCATGGAGTTGAGCCATGGAATCCGCATGTGAATGCGTTGGGGTGTGTTGTCGAATTGAGGGGATCTCCACCGTGCCTATATAGGTTATTCACGGACGCCCGAAACATAACATTGGTGCAACTAGAGGCCCACAAATAGGTCAGTAACCAAGTGTGGGTTCGGGACATGGTACGAATCAGATCTGTAACCAATCCCCGAATGTAGCGGCTCTATCGTCTCATTGTAGTTCCATAAATCATAACAATGAATTCAAGAAAACTTATTGATTTGACTCGAAAGCGCACTATTACTAGGTGGTTGCTTAATGTACAAACCAAGACTTCTACAATGGACAAGGCGATCGCATTGATTGCTAGTCAATATTAATAAGGTCTTAGAAAACGCGTCCGTCCATTATTATCTGACTTTAATGTGACAAACGATTAATTCCGGTCTGTTTAAACAATATATACAGTGTGATAGAAATATATATAACAAGACATGAAAACAAAGGTTAGTGAGCATATATATGTATGTGTGTCCTCCTCACCTTGTCGCTGCAAACAATCAAATTGTTAGGATAAAACTCAAGGAATCGCCCTTGCGATTGAATTGCTAATTGAGACAAACAAACGCGTTAGTATTGACGAATAACAATATTATAATAATGAATTGTGAAAGATGATGACAATATAATAGGTTGTTAATGTAAAAGAATGAAAAACAAAAACCATGGAAACATTGGAAAACATTAAGAAAATCCTACATATTTACATGAACGATTAAAAAGTGAGTTTCTACATTGTTTTAATTGAATTAAAAATCATAACAATGGGTTAATCAATTAAGAGAGACAAAAAGAATTTAAAAAAAGAGTGAAAAAGAGGTTTTTGGTGAGTAATCTCAGATTTATACCTTATTCGCTTGTTGATTTTCGAAAGAGAATGATGCTTTGAATTAGAAACGAAGTGGTTTAGAGTGTTTTTGAAAGAGAGGAGAGAGAGAGACGTGTCTCGGGAATTGTGCGTCTGAAGTGTATGTGAAAATCGTGTCTCTGAGGTGTCGTGAAGCGGCGGACTGCAGAGGCAAGGGGTATTTATAGGCACGAGGCAAAACAAGGAAGTAGAAAACTGCGTATACTGCTTACGAGGCAGCGTATATACGCGGAGGCAGCGTATATGCTCCTAAGTAGCGTAATTACGCTGCAAAGTTGCATGAAATTAGGAAAGCAAGCTGCGTATATACGATGCTATGGAGGTATACGCTCGACAAGCGTATATAGCTCATATCTGCGTATATACGCTCAACTTTTGCGTATATATTTCCAAAAACCTCGAATATTTGATTTCCCTCGATTTATTCGTGATTCCCTTGATTCGACGCCTAGACCAACCTTGCTCTCCTAAGCAAGGAGTTCTAGAATGTTCTAGAAGGTTCACAGTATTTCGGAGTAGTTTCTATATTATTCCAATTGTTTTTCTGCGTATTCTGCGTATTTAAACATTGCAAAATTCGTAGAAAATTAGAAAATCAGAAAAATAATTAAAAAATACTGGCGGATTCAGAAAATGTGCAATGATGGAAAACAAAAGGCATGAGAATCGCCAGCGTAACGTGTTTGAAAACCTTTGAGTTTATCGAGAAAACCGAAAGAAAAATTTTGCCTTGTATTTGACCTTGCTTAATAGTTCGAGTACGACTCATACGTATTTCCAACTTTCGTGAGTTCAAAGCATCTTTTTGAGTCGAAACAAAACGCGAGATGCGGTATGTTTCATCACGGATTACTCATTTGGGAGCATTCATTCAGGTGTCTACAGAAGCCCCACTTTGACTGAGTCTGGAGAGACGTAAGTCACGTAAGACGAAAGTCAAAGTATTCGATTCGGGACGGAGAGCAACTAAAGTCATTCTGGCGACCTAGTTCCCTTTTCGCCGTACCTGCAAACAAGGTTAGTTTTACCTGTAGTCGTGTCCCATGCGGTTTGATGTGCTTGTATGTGCTGAGTCCTTGAGCGGGTCATTCCTCCGTTCGTCGACTGACTGGGAGAAATGCAGGCGCGTTCTGCTTTCCGAAGAAATGGAGCATGACTTAAAAATGATAGCCCTAATTCAGGATTAAGGACTACCTTGGTGAGCGACATAGGTGCTGTTTTTATGTCTAGAGAAATTTGCATGCAATATGACTTGTACTCGTTGTACCTTGATATTGAGAGAGGGCAGAGTCATTGATTTTGAAGAGTCTTTGAATTTGAAGGGCTTGTCTAGGTCTGTTTCTAGACATAGTTTTGAAAGAGTTCATTGAATTTGAGAAAGGGTCTCTGTCTAGGTCTGGTTCAAGACAGTGATTTGGAGAGCCTTTGAATTTGAAAGCCCGCCTTGTCTAGGTCTTGGTTCTTAGAATGATTGAGAGTCTTTGAAGTGGCTTGTCTAGGTCTGTTTAAGACATGATTTGAGAGAGTCTTGTCAGGTCTGGTTCAGACATGTTTGAAAGTGTCTTGTCTAGGTCTGATTCTAGACATGATTTGAAAAGTGTTGTTTAGGTCTGATTCTAGACATTGATTTGAAAGTGTTTGTCTAGGTCTGATTCTAGAACATGATTGAATGAGCCTTTGAATTTGAAAGAAGTCCAGTCTAGTTTGGTTTAGACATGAAAGGACGATACTAGAGTCTAATCCTAGTACTGGAGTGCCAATTGAAAAGTGTCATTTGAAGAGTGACTTAGAGAAAGGTGATGTTTGGACGTGACTTGACTTAAAATGGCGGACGAGGGTCCAAAAGTGACTTTTTCAGATTTCCATTGATAGCAGAGACTTGACAGTAATAGGGTTAGGAGACAAGAAGCCCCCAATTGGAACTTAAGGGCCATGATGGGCGACGAAGCCCCAGCGAGGCTTGAGACAACGTGGTTTACGGCTTAGAGTCAACACAGGGAGGTAGATAGATTGTATGGGATTGAGTTCCAACAAAATTACTTTGACCCAAAGGTCAGGTGGCTTTATTCTTTGGGATTGAGTCAATGAGTCCTTGAAGGTGCAAAGAATGACGATGGTTCGAGAAATAAAAAGGGTCAAATTTGTGACTAAGGGTCAAAGATGTTGGCTAGATGCGAGGTTGGCTAATGATGCATGTTCCAAATGCATGA
>SNQN01006534.1:26844-38039 GCA_008642245.1 Bassia scoparia | reverse complement strand
CGTCTTCGGGTCTTGGAAATTTCTCCCGCTACAGAAATTCCGTTAGCATCTCTCGGGTTCTTGGAATCTTCTCCCGCTCAAGAAGTTCCGCGCACTCTTCCGGGTTTTGGAGTTTTGCTCCCGCAACAAAAATTCCAAGGCAAGCAAATCAGACCGCACGGGACACGGCTACAGGTAAAACTAACCTTTGTTTTGCAGGTACCGGCGAAAAGGGTGACTCAGGGTCGCAGAACGTCTTGAGTTGCTCTCCGTCCCGAATCAAATACTTTGACTTTCGTCTTACGAGACTTTCGTCTCTTCAGACTCAGTCAAAGTGGGGGCTTCTTCACACAACAGCTCCTTTACACACTTCGGGTTTTGGATTTTTCTCCCGCACCAGAAATTCCATATATGCACACTTCGGGTCTACGATTTCTCCCGCTACAGAAATCCAGCACAAACATCTTTCGGGTCTACGATTTCTCCCGCTACAGAAATCCAGCACAAGCATCTTTCGGGTCTACGATTTCTCCCGCTACAGAAATCCAGCACAACCATCTTTCGGGTCTTGGAATCTTCTCCCGCTACAGAAGTTCCGTCAGCACATCTTCGGGTCTTGGAAATTTCTCCCGTTATAGAATTTCCGTTAGCATCTCTCGGGTTTTTGGAATCTTCTCCCGCTCAAGAAGTTCCGCGCACTCTTCCGGGTTTTGGAGTTTGCTCCCGCAACAAAAATTCCATGGCAAGCAAATCAGACCACGCGGGACACGGCTACAGGTAAAACTAACCTTTGTTTTGCAGGTACCGGCGAAAAAGAGTGACTCAGGGTCGCAGAACGTCTTGAGTTGCTCTCCGTCCCGAATCGAATACTTTGACTTTCGTCTTACGAGACTATCGTCTCTCCAGACTCAGTCAAAGTGGGGGCTTCTGTAGACACCTAAAAATGTCTCCCCAAAAGAGTAATCAGTGATGAAACATACCGCGTCTCGCGATTGTTTCGACTTAGAAAAGATGCTTTGAACTCACAAAAGTTGGAAATACGTGAGGTCATACTCGGAACTATTGAGCAAAGGACAAATAAAAGGGGCAAAAACATTTTCTTTTATTTATTTTAATTATTTTCTATTTTTAGGTTTTCTTTTCTATTTTTAGGATTTTTTAAAATAATTTATATTGGTGATCTCCATAATTTCCAGTTTTCATCACACTCTTCACATTTTTCTGAGCTCACCAGTATTTTTAGATTATTTTTCTGATTTTTCTACATTTTTCTATGATTTTTATAAGTTTTTATACGCAGAAAATACAAAAAAATACAAAATACACAAAAAATACTCCGGAAATACGTGGAACCTTCTAGAACACTCTAGAACTCCTTGCTTGGAGAGCAAGGGTGTCTAGGTGCGTCGAATCAAAGCGAATCACGTATTATGGAAAATAAAATCGGAGGAAATCAAAAAAAATACGCGGAGAATATATACGCAGACCTGCGTATATACGCAGGTCCCCTGCGTATATACGCAGCTCTCCTGCGTATATACGCAGGGTTTTTCTCCTCCTTTTTCCCCTCGCGCCTATAAATACGTGCCTTGCTCATTCCGAAAACGGACACGGTTTTTCAACACACATCTATTCTATCTTTCCCCGCCTCTAACTTGCGTATTCATTCTCTCATGCTCTCATACACTCTCTCAAACACTCTAAATACATTCGTTCTTGAGTTCTAAGCATCGATTTTGTTTCGATTCAACAAGTGATAACAAGGTTTATTTCTGAGATTACTCGCCACTAAACACACTCTTTTCTCAACCTAATTAATAACTATTACAAGTTTCAATCTAATTAACACAAAATGTAGAAACTCACTATTTAATTGTTCCATGTAAATATGTAGGAGTGGTTAACGTTTTTCTTTGTTTTCGTTCTTTTTTATTTCATTATTATTATCACTTGTCAATACTAACGATTTCTTATCTTGTATAGCGATCAAGGCGGAAGATTCATTTCGCTCGTTTCTTTTTATTACGAACTAACACTTGTTTTGTTTGCAGATTCAGGGTAAGATTGGTTTGTATATATGATTTGAATTTCATATACTTCACATTGTCATGGTTGTATCACTTGTATATTTTGCTTAAACAAGACCGGAAATTATGCGTACCACATTAAAGTCAGATAATCATGGACGACCGGTTTTCTAAGCACCTTGTTAATATTGACTAACAATGAAGCGATCACCTTGTCCATTGTAGAAGTCTTTGTTTTTGTATAATAGAAACACACTTTCGTAGTAATCTTTAGGGTTAGTACGCTTCTAAGGTGCTAAAAATGTAAGTTATGTGCATTCAATAACCGTGATGAATGGAATTGCAATGAGACCGAGTAGAGGCCGCTACATGCGGACGAATTGGGTTACAGATCTGATTCGTACCATGTCCCCGAACCCACGAACTGGTTACTGGATCAGAATTGAACGTGGGGCCATTAATTTGGCACCAACGTTTCGGGCGTCCGTGAATAACCTTTATAGGCACGGTGGCGACTCCCCTTTCTCGACAACACTACCCCAACGCACTCACGTGCGGGTTCCGTGGCTCAAGCCCACGCAAAGCACCTCGATGTAGTACCAAGCCACGCGCCCGCTATACGCGAGGGCGCGGCCCACGTCCTACAYTAACAGTATTCAATGGATTTGATCGAATGGAACTATAATGAGACTGAGTAGAGGCCGCTACATGCGGGCGGATTGGGTCAAAGATTTTTTCCGTACCATGTCCCCAAACCCACGACTTGGTTATTGGATCAGACAGTGGGACCATAAAAAAYACACCAATGTTTCGGGCGTTCGTGATTAACCTGTATAGGCACGGTGGAGCGATTCCCCACTCGATAACACTACTCCAACGCACTAACGTGCGGGATCCGTGGATCAAGCCCACAAACGAAATAGACATAAGACAAGGCCTGATAAGGGCACACGCCTTCAATATTCTATCGTCTTGCTTATATATATGCACTTGTGTAGAAGTTTTTCACTACACTACTACAACTATAACTACAACAATAATAAAAGCTCTCATACTTCCTCTCTTACTACTACTTATCTTCTATTCTTGTAAGCTTGTTCTTGTATTACTAATTAAACAAGCACAATTTTAACAATAACTAACGAATTTTCCTATTGACAATTTTCCCAGGTATATACTCCATCAGTTAGATATTAATGGCAACATTTCATTTTACACGCGTTATTAGGAAACAATTTAAGAGTGTAAACAAACAAATTAATCGAAATGGTTCATACACAAGCAAGAAAAGGATAATAACTGGTTCATGCTTACTCATCTTAAAATTGTTTTGATTAATTTGTTATCACTCGTGGATAAAATGAGCCAATTATTTGTGTAAATGCCAAATGAACCCCCATGAGAATAGCCATGGCGACYCATAACCTCAAAAAGAGATGTCCAAAATGGTCATAAATCATAACACATAGCATGAGTTCCTCCTTCCTCCTCATATAAAAACCATCCTCACCCTTCGAACATCATTTCTCACTCCCATTTCGCTCAACTCCACCTTATCCTATCTTCCCTATCCACTCCCCAATCCTCTCATCCTCTTCTCCATCACCAACAACAATGGCTTCCACCGCATCTCTCTCCTCCATTTCAATGGCGTCCACCGTAATCCCCTCCACCACATTCCCCAAACCCACTTCTTCACTCACCTTCCCCTTCCGCACCACCCACCTCTCCTCCTTCTCCTCCACCGCCTCTTCCCGCCTCACCTCCCTTCGCCCAATCTCCGCCGTCGAAGCCTCCGAGAAGATCTCCGACCTCGGCGCACAACTCTCCCAGCTCACCCTCGAGGAAGCCCGCAACCTCGTCGAACTCCTTGAGGAGAAGCTCGGCGTCACCGCGCAGTCCTTCGCCCCCGCCGCCGTCATCGCCGCACCCGGCGCTGGTGGCGCCGACGCTGCTTCCGCTGTCGAGGAGAAGACTGAGTTCGATGTTTCCATTGATGAAGTGCCGAGTAATGCTAGGATTGCTGTCATTAAGGCGGTTAGGGCTCTCACTAGTCTTGGCCTTAAAGAGGCTAAGGAGTTGATTGAGGGTTTGCCTAAGAAGTTGAAGGAGGGTGTTTCCAAGGATGATGCRGAGGATGCTAAGAAACAGCTTGAAGAAGCTGGTGCTAAGGTTTCCATTGTTTGAATTTTCAATTTTTTCTCTTTCTTTTTTAACTTTTTTTGGGGGGAATTATGTAATGTAATTTGGTAAATGAGTTGGGGTATCTTTCTTTTTTGCTGCAATTTAGCTGCTGCTTGTTGTTTAGATAATTGGGTTTAGATCATGTAGTGGGTTTTTGTAATGTCATGCTTTTGAGGAATGAAATTGCAAATTTTTATACATTTTAGATTAACTGTCTTGTTCTTTTTATGTGGCTAATTGTGTTGAATTTCTATTTTGTTTGATGCTTCTTTTATCTTTTGATATTGATAAATTATCATAGTGTTGGATTGTGGATTTATTTTGCTTATTTTTCTCGTATTGTAACTGCGGTAAGCTTTTTAGATTAGTCGTGGCTATCTGATTTGGTAAAATTATACTTCGTAATTTGGTAAGTTATAATTTTGGTAAATTCATTCTGATTTTTTGAATAAGATTCAGGGGAAAAYTTTATATAATTGTTCATATGGCTGAATATGTGATTGCAGTTTGTTTATGGAGTTGGGGTTTTTCTGGTCTATATAATGTAGGTGATACTGATGAATTGGAATTTAGCTAATTTGTTGGCTAAATGATTGACTTTGTCTCAGAGGTTTTTTTTTTTTTTTTTTTTTTGGCGAGGGATTATTGTCTGCTACTTTGCTGTTATACAAGTAGACAAGCCGAGAGGATAGTAGTTTGATTATGTTTTTGAGCATTGCAGTCCAGGACATGAGAGCTTATTATCTATTGTGAAATCAGATAGAGCAGCTTTGCATTTGAGAGATTTCACAGTTGTTATACAGGTCTAACATCGTATCAGGCAACTGCTGGCTACATAAACGTTGCATTTCATAGAGCACAGAGACCAGCAATCCTCAAATTTTGTTCACTTGAATTACCAGTCTATGTTAGTTGGAAATGTGGGCAGCTGTTTACGGAATTGAAGCACAGTTCAAACTACATGTACCAGTACAAGACACCGTTCTTCTGATTATCATTTGTACTTACAGATTACGCCAAGTTTAACTTCCCAGTAGGTCAGGATGGTAAACATTCTTATATAATCTATATGTGGTTAATCTGRTCTCCTTTTCTTATTCCATATGCATGCATATTTGTTTTAATGTGCTGCACTTATAATCTATCATCTAAAAACTGTATTTATTTCAATTTTATTTTTTGAAAATTCTAAGCCATGCCATGAGAATTGCGACTTTCCAAAGGTATACCATCGGGTAGTAGGGGTAGCGTTTAAGGGAGGAAGATGGTGATGGGTGGGTTCGGTATTGGTTGTTGGGCGGGTGTGGGTTTGGTGGTGGGTCGTTGGGAGGGAGGAGGAATGGGGTTTTAGGATTTGATTTTATTTTTTTTATAAAAAATTAACTTTTAAAAAGCTTAGAATTTCCCAAAAATTAAGTATTGTTAGTTGTTGGATTAGACGAAGGACATACCTAAGGGCATGGCCGAGAAGTTTCAAAAAGCATGAATATACCTTGGAAAGTCACAATCCTCGGCGGCATGGCTTAGAATTCCCCTTTATTTTTGTTTTTTGGTAAACGTGTAATAGTTACATTGATGGCATACACACTGTCTTGGCCGTTTTTCTCAAAAATCTAGGACTAAAATTCAAATTGAAATCTATTAAAAGCAAAATCAAGGCATTTAGACTTGAGCTTTCTTGCCTCTTTAGCGCAATGTGGTTGGTAGTTGGTCGGTTTTGCACATTTATGTCAACCCTAGGGTTTAAAATTCATTTGTTCTTTATCTTTCCCGTTTTATTTCATTTGTTCTTTCTCTTTCTCTTTCTCGCTGTTCCTTCTAATATAGGTGGGATAACTTGTTTTGTTGTTGTAATCCCCTTGAACTTGTTCCAAATGTCACATGGTAAAGTATCACATGCTGTCTCCTATGTTCCCTTTTTATATCTATTTAAGCTTCTATACCCATGGAGACTTTTTTTTTTTTGCTTCTACAAGTCATTGTATTTCATTTTTTTTTTTTTTTTGCTTCTACAAGTCATTGTATTTCATTTATCGAATGAAAATAGTATTAATACATTTCATATGGCAGATACTAATCAATATTTCTCTCTGTATACTAGAGGAGTGCTTCCTGTAAGTTTTACAACACTGGGATTTATCTCTAGAATTTGGATCRTCTTCAATGCATTCCTGTGGACTCACGTTTTGATTATTTCTATGGCTGTAGCCTGTAGACCTCAGATTCATTAGTGAGTTTGACTTATTTACTTGATTGCTTCTACAAAAATAACTGCTGCAATTGTGATCGCCCCTAATGGAAAGAGTAAGTACATCAATGACTGGAGATGTTTGTATGACAGTATAATGCTACATCAGTTTCTGCTATCTTCTTTCTCCTATGTACACACTTCTTGGGTTCATTCGTGACTTCTTCCTCTCCCTCTATAGTGAGCTATGTACAACGGCAGGTTCTTGGATCGATGACTTGCTGGTACAGAACCGATGAAACCATTAATGAAGAGTAGACCAACTCAAGGTGTAAACCACTGCCACATTCGAAGTACCACTTAAGCCACAAAGAGAGACTTCAGCAAATTGCACATAAGAAGGTCATCAATCTCACCACTATTTGTTTACACTCGCGATCTGCCTAACAAGGCTAAGATTGGTTTTCTTGAGGCTTAAGAAACTGGTTGGATGAAAATGCACGACATGGAGCTGAGACTCAGATCCGAGATGAGCTAACATTCTAGCCACTGTAAGTAAATGATTGTAGGACTTTTTTGGAACTTCATTTATGAATGCAAGCGAGATGCTTTACCCTCCGGAACACTTCTCCCCCATCTTTTAATGCAATTATGTGAAAAAGATTCAACTTTCAAGAGCAACTGAAATCCAGATGCTGCATACAATTATCTGTTTTATGGACTTTTATCACACCTGCCAGGATTAGAGAGAAAGATGTTGAACCAACATTTTCATTTATTCAGGAGTATCCATGTCTGATGATAATCCGTATTTTTAAATTTTGAGGAGCATTTGAAATCCTGATGCTGCATAGAATTATTATCTGCGGCTTAAAATCGAAGAAAGACGTTGAATAGGCATCTTTCTTTAGTCCTTGGCAATATGAGATTAGATAAGTTCATATTCTTTTAATTGCTGCTACTGTCAAATGTCATCATTCATCGCTAACCGCTATTGTACCTTTGTTCTTTGTGACTTGTGCTCAACAATTTAATGCAAGAAGGTTTGCCTGTCACTGGGTGTTTTTTTTTCTAACAATGGAATTGTGGTTTTACTCTTTGTTCTTGGGATTGGTTTTTGGTTTTTATTTGTGTGATGTGTTCATCGCTAGATCCTTGCTATACTTTCCCAGGTTAAATGTGTAAACATTGCCTGCACGATAGAGAACCTAATATATGGCTTGGCTTTAATTGTTCAGTTAGGATTCTACTTATGTCATTCGTGTTGTTTGTCTAAGGGGGGCCATTCAGCTAATTCCGGCTACAGTTAGCGAGTAGGGAGCCTGGAATGGCCTGTAACAACACTCCAGATATAGTTTGGAAGAGGATCTAGTAGCAAAGACTTTATTGGCCTGGATCGAACTAACCTGTGGCCACCTTTATGTTTATGGTGTTATTCTTGGTTGATGTTGCGATATTGAAACATCGAAATGATTGAACAACAAAGTTTTCCATTGATACATGTATTACTACTAAAATGATAGTCTGGTTTGGTCGTATAGTTACTTGCTATGGAATACACTTTCAATSTGTCCTGTCATAATGATTTGGCAGTGTTTATCTTTTGGTCTCCGGTGCATTTCTGATCTGCATCTATAATTCTCATTGAAACTCTGAAGTTGATAAGTTGTTATGCTATCTGGGCATATTCTAGATGAATCAAAATCTTGGCGTATCCCATGTTAGCTATAAGCCTATAAATGATGTGTTCCTGGTTTTTGAGTGGTGTTCTTCCTTTTTTCCATTCCCACACCGGAAGTCCAAACTGGATTGGGGCTAACCGCGAACACCATTAAACTGTCGCTAGCATCTACTATTTGATTTCCATTGCATGGACGCTTCTTCATAACCTTGCGGTAAACACATGTGAAGTGTGCTTCACCATCTGAACGTTAATCTCTTTCTTAAACACAATGTAAGTATTCTCCTCATTAACTTTTAAACACCTCTCAACTCTAAGCTTTCCTCTCCTCACTAACAATCATAATTGCATCTTTTTACTCATTGCTTTCCAGCAGAGGAAATCCTCATTTTGGTTTTTGCTATGCTACCTAGAGAGAAGTTTGTCAACGACTAAGGGCCCCAAAATGACTATAACAGAGCAGCTGAACATTTGAGCTAACAAGCGTTTTTTGGGAGTGTTAAACGGCAAACTAATTTTTGTTATAAGTAAACCTGTGAGAGCACAATTTTCAATGTTCTTCTCACATAAAGATGTGTTTTTAAAAATTTGGGGTGTGACAATAACTAGTCTCATTATTTTCAATTGAATTTGAGCAACAAGCAATAGATTTCTTTTTTTTATTTTTTAAATAAAAAGAGTTGTTTCAAGATAAATGTAGGTCTTATTACTAACCCATATGAGGTACTCACACCATGTCTACAATACACAAAGATAACAATATATAATGTTAATTTTTTAAGGAAAATTTCCTGAGGTACCCTGTAGTTAGGTTAAATAGCTCTGCTGTCATCGTTTTTTTTTTTACTGCCTCAGGTACCCTTGATGTCGAATTAACTAGCTGACATACCATTACTCACTAACGACGTCAAATATTTAAGCTTAAACCTTAATTTTCCATTATCATTTCACTGTTCCCCTTGCTTCTCTCTTCCCTTTAAGAGTCAACAATGGCAGCAACACCACAAATAACATCACAAATCCTATCTTCTCTAACACTCATCGTCTCTTTCTTCCTTCACCACCGCATTCACACCTCTAGTAAACACCATACCACCATCCCAGCAAATCTCCTGTAAAACCACCGTCTCAAAAATCTCCTTTATTTRTTCTTCTCATCTCATCAATTGAAAAGGGCAATCATCGGAATTCTGAGATCACAAAGCAAGGGACGAGTGCACGACAATGGCGATTGCGAGCAGAGGAGGAAGAGTTGGGTCCAGGTCGGGTTTTATGGARATTCGTAACATAATGTCATACCCGATCTTCTTTTCTATCATCTTCTCTCTCCTTTTCCTTGCTGCTCTTAAGTGCACTTACTCCCCCATTCTCCTTCATTCTTCTACCGAACCTGTCGCCAAAGGAGTTTTGAATTTGGGGGTTTTGGGTATTTGATATTGATGGTGCGATTGGGTGGTGTAGTTGGTCGGTGGGTTGCAAGTGGAGATGGTAAGGGATTGCGGTGGGCTCGCAGTTGGGAGGAGAAGAGGCGAGGTTTTTCGTTGGTGAGGAGTGAGTCACGGTGGGGAGGGGTTGGAGGTGTGGTGTTGGCTGGGGTAGTGAAGGAAGTGAGAGAAGGGTATTGTTGCCATTATTGTTTGTTAAATGTATCAAGAGGAAACACATGAGAGATAATGGGAAAGAAATGTTAAAATTTAACACCGTTAGTGAGTAATGGTATTGTTCGCTAGTAACTTCCACCTCAAGGGTACATGAGGCAGTAAAAAAAAATCGAGGGTAGTAGAGCTATTTAGCCTAACTACAAGGGTACCTCAAGAAATTTTACATTTTTTAAAGATTTGCGCGGGTATATTTGAAGAGAGAGATACCCTGCTCATATGAAGTTTTTTCAAGAGTAAAGCAAAGATTTTGGAATGATAAAAAAAGCAATCTTTTGTGACAGCGGGAGTAGAAATTTCCTAAATCCTGAAAAGTTCAGAGGTTGTGCGAAGTACATATTACCAAAAAAAAAAAAAAAAAAAAAAGCCTAACTACATCGCATGAAACATGAAATCAATGTAATTTGAACCTTCTTGTCTAACTATTGAAGGTATTGCCTAGAGACAAGGCACTTCTATCTTTGACGCATCTTTTCTTTACCAAAATTTTCATGCACACCCAAGTGACATCTTCCAACTTGTTTTTAAGATTTAAAGATCTGTGACGATAATGTGTGCACCAAAAAAGGGATGGGACTATAAAATTTTCCCCAGAGGTCTCAACTCCTTGGGCAAGTCATCGAAATTTCCAGCACGTACATCTGACTGGTAAAACGGGATCTTCTTGTCTGTCCAGAGCAAACTCTCAGCTATGTGCTCCTTACTGGGAGTCAGCATGACAAAGTTCGGGTCAGCCCTTTCGTAGCTGCAAAATCAAAGAGGTTCAACATGAGTTCTTAAATATCCTGAGCACAATACAGTAAACACAAAAACACTAAACAATCTAAACTTATCAGAAATATCCGGAGCACAATACAGTAAACACAAACACTAAACAATCTGAACTTATCAGGTACAGAGATTTCAGGTATCCTGTACTAAAATGCAACTAAATGACACAAGTCACTTGGCAAATCGGCAATATATGCTGCAACAGTGTGATGTAGTAAAGTACAAGCAATTTTCAAGCTCAATAATGGGTATGTTTGGATGTAGAGTTTAGGGTAGCGTTTAGAGTTTTGACTAGGTCAATAAGCTAACCTAAAAAAAATATGGGTGTTTGGATGGGTAGAGTTTGAAGTAGAGGGTAGAGTTTGAAGTAGAGTTTGAGAAAAGCTACAGGATATAACGTTTGAAGATAAACTACTTAGAGTTTAAGTTTTTTTGTAATTTATTATTATCAAATTTTATTCTAGATAAGATAATACTACATAATATCTTTCTCAAAGTTTATTTTATTTTAATTTTTTTGCATAAGATAATAATTTTATTTATTTACTCATAAGATAATTTTATTTATTATTACGTATTTACATCATTCAAATTACTTACTTTGGAAGATACAACTAAGAGTTATAATAATATTTTATGTATGGTTAAAATAATATGTATATATGTATGTGTATATATATGTATGTTGGTATGCTCGTTAAAAAAAA
>SNQN01006534.1:0-24197 GCA_008642245.1 Bassia scoparia | reverse complement strand
GTAACAGGAGGCTGAACCACAAGTCCAAGCTTGAGAGACAGAAAATGATGCTGATCTGTACCCAAGGCTTTGGTCATAATATCTGCTAGCATCAAAGAAGAACGAACATGAGTAGTAGAAATGAAGCCAGATTGAACATTTTCTCGAACATAATGAACATCCAACTTGGAATTTTTCTTGGTATAATGCTTTGTGCGTTCATGAAAGAAGGGGTTAGCTGAATATGCTCTGCTGACACATTGTCACGGTAAAGAGTGATAGGTTTAGGAATAGAAACACCCAAATCAGAAAGAAATCCTTCCAACCAAGTTACTTCAGTTGAGCTTTTAGAAACTACCTGTTGCTTCTTAGTTTTCCATGAAACAAGGAAATCACCGAGAAATACACAATAACCTGTAAGAGACCTTCCTGAAAAATCACAGGAACCAGTCTGCATCAGAGTAAGCCCGCAAAACCATAGAAGTTTTACAGGATAGAAAAGTCCAAGATTCAAATTCCCTTTGAGATACTTTAGGACATGTACTGCAGAGAAATGAGAGAAATGAGATATTCTGGGAGCTAAAAGAAACTGACTCAATTGCTGGGTGACATAAGAAATGTCAGGCCTAGTCAGGTTCAAATAAAGGAGTTTCCCTACAATCTTTCTGAACATCTCAGGTTCAGACAAAAGATCATCATCATCATTGCAATTCTGCATATGAGCATCCTGCAGCATATCCAAAATACATTTCCTCTGGTTGAGCAGCATATCCTAAATCTTTGATGGTGAAGGCAGTATCCAAGGATTTCTTGAGAGAACTAATGACTGAAGAATCATTACCAATAATGAGCAAATCATCAACATAAGCCAAAACAGCTGTGAAAGAATGTTGTGACTGAAGAAGCATTCTGAGCTTTAATGAATAAGGAATAGTCTTCCACTATTGTTTAAAGCCAGAAGCAAGAAAAAATTTGGTCTTCTAAACCCATTTAGAGCCAATAGCCTTCATTCCATCAACAAGAGGCACTAAATCCCATGTATGATTGTGTTCTAAAGCTAAAGATTCCTTCTGCATAGTTGCTTGCCATTCAGGCAACTCCTTCGCTTGATTATAAGAAGATGGTTCAGGATATGACAACACATTAGAAAGACTATGCAATGATGCAAAAACATTGAACATTGCAGAATTTTTTGTGGTAGTATGAAATTTTGGAATCTGGAAGGAATAGTGATTGTTCGAGAAGAAGTTCTAGGAGGAGGAGGAGGGGATGGAACATCATGTGAAATAGGAGAATTAGGAACAGGAGAAGACGCACGGGAATTTAGATCAGAATGAGAAGAGGAGTGATCAGAAGAAGAATTAGGAGTTGTGTGTAAAAGAGGAGAGGAAGTTAAGACAAGAGAATTGTTAGGAATAGGAGAAGCAGAAGAAAAACTGATCAAAACCATGTGATACAAGAGGTATAGAAGAATTCGGAGAAGAATTGGAAGAAACAGGGTTAGAAGAAGATACTGAAATTTTGTAAGGAAATTCATGTTCCATGAAATGAACATCCCTACTTAAAATGACTTTATGAGTAACCAAAAAATATACTTTGTAGCCCTTTTGTGCAGGAGGATACCCTAGCAAAATGCATCCTTGAGACTTAGGACCAAACTTATRAGTTGGAGATAACAATGGGTAACAAAGACATCCCAATATTCTAAGATGAGAATAAGAAGGTTTCTTCTGATGTAAAATCTCATAAGGTGATTTCCAATCAAGGAGCTTAGTAGGCATTAAGTTGATAAGATAAGTAGCAGAAAGAATGCAGTCCCTCCAATACTTAGTAGGCAAACCAGCATGAAATTTAATGGCCTTTGCACTCTCAAGAAGATGTTTATGCTTCCTTTCCACCCTCCCATTTTGCTGAGGGTTATAGAAGCAAACACAACAAAACAAGCCTCTTGCACAATCCCAGTCCATGTCAGACCTTATATGCTTAACCACGGCATTAAAATGTGTGGAAACATAATTGAGAAAGTTTACCACCGGATTATAAACTTGTGTCTTATCAGTGAGCAAGTAAGTCCAAGTTGCTTTGGATTTATAATCCAGAATAGTTAAAAAATAATGAGCTCCATTCAAAGAAGGATGTCTATATTTGCCCCACAAATCAATATGCACAAGTTCAAAAATAGTAGAAGCAATTGAACTAGAAAGCGAAAAAGGCTGATTATGATGTTTGGCAAATATACAAGCTTCACAATTTGAAGTACAAGTAGAATCGGGTACAGGGAGAAACAAAATCTAGATGTTGCAATTTGCTATATGAAGCATGTCCTAACCTAGCATGTACAAGGGTTATGCTAGTGGAAGAAGCAACATTATTAACATTTGAAGAAACAGAATCAACAAACTTATAAGAAGAAAAAATGTAAAAGGCCAGAATGTCTTTGAACAGTAGCTTTGACTTGCTTAGTTATAGGGTCCTMAAAAGTGCAAGACATCTTGTCAAACAACACAATTAAGGAAGTTTGATCAACAAGTTTACTAACAGAGAGTAAATTGTTTCTGAATGCAGGAACATACAATACATGCTGTAAAACAAGCTAAGAAGTAAGAGGAATAAAACCAGCATGTGTAACCAACTTAGAAGAGCCATCAGGTAAAGGTAAAGTAATTTTAACAGGCACAGACAAGGAATGAATAGAAGAAAACAAGGGAAGATGAGAAGACATATGGTCTGTAGCCCCAGGGTGCTACAATCCAGCTAATAGGAGGAAGCAGATTGAGTAGAGGAAGATAAAGGATCACTTTGAAGTGAAGAAAAATTCATGAACTTGAGCACTTCTTGACATACAACAGAAATCATAGAAGGATCATGAGAAGTATGAGAAACATTGGAGGCAGAGTAGTGGCAGGAGTAATAGCAGAAGCAGAAGCAGGAGCGGGAGCAGGTCCAAGAATACTAGGAGAAGTAGAAGCTTGAACATGAGAAGCAGACTTTGCTGGAGCTTTGGACTTCTGATTTTGAAACCATTCATGAAAACCAACGAGCTTGAAGCAGAAATCAATAGTGTGACCTTTCTTCTTGCAGTGTTCACAGAACAAGTCTGCTTTAGATCTCCTGTTCTCTTTCTTGAAAGTAGGCTTAGCAGAGACTTGCAAAGCACTAGACTAAACAGCAATAACATCATGATTCTTGTTCTGCTGTTCAACTTGCACTAAGGTATGATAAGCCTTATTCACATTAGGAAGTGAATCCCGACTCAACAAATTAGTAGTAACCTGATCATAACACTTGTTCAGGCCATTCAAAAATTGCATGAGCTTATTGCGCTGATCAACTTCAAGAAATCTCTTGATCAATCCACAAGTACATTCAAGCATTCCATCAAGCACGCGGAGTTCATCCCAAATTCTTTTCAGACGAACAAAATACTCAGCGATCGAAGACTCGCCTTGCTGAATAGAAGATAATAGGCGATGCAAAGCAAAAAGACGAGGAGCATTGCTGCGACAATAACGCTCATTCAGCTCACTCCACAATTGATGAGAAGATTGAACAAAAACAAATGATTCAACAAGATTCTTATCCATTTGAGTTCTGCAACCAGGAAAGGACCATATAATCGTTGCGAAGCCATTTCTGGTAATCTGCAGCCATTTCTTGTCCATTTCTAGTAACAAATCCAAACTTATTCCTCGCAATCAAAGCAACACGAACTCTGCGACTCCAATTGACAAAATTTGTGCCATTGAAGAGATGAGAAGTAAGCTGAAGTCCTGGATAATATTGTTAGAAAGATAATAAGGATCGTCAACATTTTGATGATTCTGTTGACTCGGTAATCCAGAAGGAGTAGAAGAAGGAAATTCTTCATTTTCAAGCATGATGAATGAACAGAGAAGATGAAAGAGGAGAGAGAAAGAAGAAGAGATCAAGAAGTTTCTGGAAATTCTGGAGCTCTAATACCATGTGAACTCAAGCAGATTGAGAGAGAGAAAGAGAGAGAAATTAGGGAAATGTAATTTGCAGAATGAATTATGATCTCATTAACTTAAGAATGAGCCTTATATACAATAGGGAATAACAAACTTTCCCTCCAAAACTAACAACCAAAATATCTAACTAACAAACCACAAAATATCTACAATTATCACATATACATGTGCTCTACATATATTCTTTTATTAAAAAAATGTAGGAAAAGCCACAAAATGCATTTCATAAGGAAATTTAGACATAAATAAATTAAAATTACCTCCTACAGCCACTGCTCACTGGCCATGCTAACTCCCTTTCACAAGTCTTCCTCTTTTCACTAATTCTCTACAAATGCTCAGATCCCCTTCCACCCTTAGCTCCATTCAGTATGAACACACCTTTAGCTTAGGTCTTCCATTTGCCTCCTCTCTCACAGAGTCAGAGCCCTTCAATCCCCTAACCCTTTTCCTTTTCCCTCAATCAAGAGCAAAGCTCCATTCAACTCAAGTTAACTTACTGACAACCTATTTGAACAATTTTACCAGCATAACCAAGCAATAATCACCAACTTCTTACTGTTGGAAATCAAGTTAAAAAAATAATAAAAAAAGGAAAAATCACACACCATACATATACACAAATTCCCCTTTTTTCAGAATATATTTGATGCACTGATGCAATCAATCAATCAGAGCCTTATTCCCAAATGGGATCGGCTAACATGAACCAAAAAGATTATTCTAAACAGTCGTTCACATAAATTTTCCTCCTCCACTCCCTACTATCGAGAGCCTAATCCGCTTATAGATCCATCTATTTCAAAACCCTTTTAACTCCTTCCCACCAAGTCATTCTCGGTCTCCCTCTACCTCGTTTAAAATCACTTTAATCCCAGTTTTCCACTCTTCGCACCGGTGCCTCTTGAGGTCTCCGTCTTACATTTCCTAACCAACGCAAACGGTTTCCCCTCATCTTGCTGACAATATCTGCAACACCAACTTTCCCATGGGTAACTTCACTTTTGATTCTATCCCTCAGAGTATTCCCACACATCCATCACAACATACGCATCTCAGTGACCCCTACTTTTTGAATATGCTCTTTCTTGGAGACACAACATTCAAATATTTTTTTGCACTGATGCAAATTATATAAAACACCTACGTATGTTTCTTTGCTATAGATAACTAATAAGAAAATAGGGAAACAAGATATGGTCACCATGATGATGTTAACATTTTCCATACCTGAGAGCTATTTGCAAGTTCAAGACCAAAGTTAAAGGAAGGGCTAAGTGGGCTGCCTGACCCTGATCCATAGCCAATTGCACAGCTCCAGTTCTTTAGGTTTTTTAATTTTAAATCATCCCTGCTTCCATCTGATTATTGTTTACATAAACTAGTCATCAATAACTTTAATAAGTAAATCAATGTGTCATCATGATTTAAACAAAAAAACAAAACCGATGTAGCTGATGTTTAATGGCATAAGTAAACTATTGACAAAGTCATCCGCAAACCACCGTAGATGTACTATACTCCCTCCGTTTTTTTTTAGTTGTTCCAGATTCCATTTAGGGATGTTTCCAAATAATTGTTCCAACCCAATCTATAAATAACTTTTTACCTATTTTATTTACTCTAGCATTAACGAATTACTCTTTTCTAAATTCAAGTTTCATTACTTCACTTGAACTATTCACCCAAAATTATATTTTCCAAAAATTTTCACTCACACATTTACTTTTACCTACTTACTCTACTATTTTATCTTACTTACTCAACCATTTTATCTAACTCAATCAACTCTTAAACACCGTGCCAATTTGGTATGTAACATCTAAAAAAAACGGAGGGAATATCATTTAAACATATAAGAAACTAAACACGCTGGCAAACAAGAAGACCGTTGCCAAAAACAAAAAAACAAAAAAAATAGAAAAATGACATAGAATGCACACATAAATGCACTAACTAATACACAAATTTAAGGAAAATTTCCTAGCAATAAACCAACCTTTAGTCCATCTTAAAATAAGTCATTCTTTAAATAATTACAGCAACCTGTTCTAAACATACCATGTGTTGCTAGTTGATTGGTCTAACTTTTGCATTTTTAATTACATTTTTTAGAAATTTATTTAAAATATTTGACATTGCTTTTAAATTTCATTTGAAAAAAACTCCTTTTCTCTCTACTTCACAACATTACTCTTCTTCATTGTCGAAATCATAGCGCATAAAGCTAGTAAGCTACAGCCACCTACTCCTCCCCCTTTTGTCGTGCCCCACCTACTTTCTCATACTTGTCCGCTTCTCAAACACCACAACTATCTCATCTATTTCGACCTCTATAGGCTCACAACCTCCTTTAGAACCACAAAAACACGACACGGTCACGCCAAATCAAAAGCGCTTCGGTGTTGCAATGGGTGAGGATGGATTGTTATAAACTTGAACATGGGTGTTGTGATGGGTGGGAAATTGGGGATGTAGAGGATGAATTTCTATGTCAGTGGGTTGCTTTTGTCGAGAAAAAGGTTATCTCCAAGATTCTTTGGGAATTGGCAGTGGGTGTGGCCTTAGTTTTAAAAGGCGCAAAGGGTCCTTAGAGCCAAGGCACAAGGCCAAATGCCTAGGCATGCGCCATACACCTTTTGTAGACGAGGTGCGCCTTATTTATTTGAGTTTGAATATTAAAAAAGTCGTTTTTATATCTCCAGTAATTTTATTAAAACAATGAAACATGCAAAGAAAATATACTCAAAGGCACTAAGCTATGGTGCTAGAAAATGTCTTCTTGCATACACGACCACAAGCTATGGTCACCAACAAAATTAGTTTGATGATAATTGGGGGGGTTTGCCAATTAAGGGTGTGAGTGTGAGCACGAGATTCAGGGATCAATGGTGTGTTGGTAATTGTGGTATTGGCTTGGAGGTGGGGGGTCAAATAGCTCAGGGTCTCTGCAGAAACAGAAATTTCTGATTCCGACACAAAATACGTTTTTTTTTTCGAAAATACAAACTTCCGATCCGATTTTTTAAAATTCGTAAAAACCGAATCCGATATCCAGTTTTTAAATCGGAAACCGGATCTGATTCGGAATACAATTCATTGAATTCGGATTATCCGGATTTCCGGATTATAAGCAAATTGGGCTATTGGATACTTGGATTACTGGCTACTGCAATGAAAGGCTTAAGTAAAGCCCTTTACTTAAAGCCCAATTCCTTTATTCACTATTTTTCTTGGGGTGTTGGATGTTACTTCAACATTCACTATTTTTCTAAAGTTTGGATCACTTATTCACTATTTCACTTTGTCCACATTCTGACARTCACATGCACATTCACATTAATACATTATCACTCATTCACATTCACTCATTCATATTCAATATTCATAAATCATAATTTCATATTATTATCTAGCCTAGCATGGCATATTATTGGCTTGTAGCGTTGTAATATTTAGTTTATCTATTTCATTAGATAGTGATTGGATGCAAGTCAAGTGTGTTTAAATCTCCACAATCAGATTCGGATATCTGGTTTTCTGATCCAGTTTTTTTGGATATTCGGAAATCCAAATTTATTCGGATCCAAAAACGGATTTCCAGATATTCGGATCGGATATTTCCGTTATCCGGTTTTGAACAGCCCTAGCTCAGGGGGTTCATTGATCATGTGGTGGGGATGTGGAGTCAGGTGGTCAAGAAGTTGAAAGTAAAGTTACAATAAGAAAACAAAATTAATACAAAACAAGAAAAACTTGTCCTCGAGGTCGTAGATTTTTTAGTCAATAAAAAAAAAAACACTTACAAGATCCAACTTATTAAGAAATAATCAAAAGTTTGGCTTGATTTGAGTAGATGGCTTAAAGGATGGCTTATTGTCAAAAACATTTCCTAAATTTCATACACAAATTAAATGAATTAAAATAGGCAAAATCCATCTACATAGCTCGCACATTTTAAGCCTATGGAGCACGAAAACCTATGAACATAATGTTTCACAACCTCAGAACCCAACTATGCCATTTTTGTGTAACCAAACAACTATTTTTCTTACATTTCTCTCTTTAAACTAAGACAATTTAAGTTATATTTTATTTGTATGACATTTCAATGGTATTTGTTTAGTTTTAAGACAATTAATAATTTTTCTTTTCTAAATCTTTTTATTTAATTTTTTTTTTTTTTTGGTAAACGTTCCTTGTTTCCTTATTTCCTTATTTTTCTCAATTGGTGCTTCGCCGTTTCTAAAACGCTAGGCAAATATGTGCTACCTAATTTCAAATATTAACATTGAAAGGCAAGGAACCATGCATGCTTTTACATAAATGTGCCACATGCGGTTTCATATACAAGATTTTAGCCAAAAAAATAAAAATTATATTGACCCAATTTAGAGTTGTCTTCATGGTARATATATAATTATATAGCAAATAATAATTTGCTCGTAGGTTCAACTTATGGCATATGAAGCCACATAGAAAACATTTGGGATCTAAAGTAATATACTAAAATGCCACATTGATAAATCCATTTTGGAGTCTTGCATAGGGAATATATCAAATCTAAAGCATTTCAAGAAGTCATCTTCTTAGCTCCAATGCTCAGTGGATGCCCCTTGAGAAAATTATGAAGTTCCTAAAGCAAATAGGACTTGTGTTTCAACCCAAGCAGCTTGCATTGACATTCTTTCTTAATTTTAGAAATGCCATTTCCAAATTTTGTAAATAATTTAAGCGGATTCCAAACAAATAAGCTATAACAAATATTATTCATTTACTTTTTTATTCAATTTCGAAACTAACCTAATTGCCCAAACAAGAAAATTTCAAAATATTCAACCTCGAAATGGCACCAACTTTTAATTTAGAATAGACCTAATTTTAGAAGAGAAAAAAAGGTAGGCCTTACTCATCACCTACAGCTGATATAAACTCTTCTGTAAAGGTTACAAAATCATTATGAGATGATACATAAGTAACATAACAGTATAAAAAATCACATAGATGCTCTAGCAACTCTTTTAATGGAAATTTCCTTAATCAAAGTTTGACCTGGAACCTCTATTATCAATGTATACTTCAGAACAAATTTACCAAAAAAAAAATTACAATCATGTGATAAATGTAACCCTCACATATAGAAATTAATCTAAACACTAGCAGTCTGCTAGCTATATTTTTTTATTTTTTTTWAAAAAAAAACAGTCTGCTAGCTAGATATTTTTCTATTAAAAGCATAAAATATATTGCAAAATCCCAAATTGCTCATTCAACCATAGTGGATAAAGTCAGAAAAATGTCCATCTTTATCAAATTTAATATCTATTTAGCATTTTCAATACTGGCTCAGAAACCACCATGTAATTTATAATCTTGCAGATGTTGAATGAGGAAACCCTGAGTTCCCAATATTTATTTTGTACATTCTCTTGCTCTCACTCTGTCTCTTACACCAAATAGAGAAATGGAAGGATTTTTTACGGCACCACAGCTATTAAAGTAAGCTTCAAAATCATATTTGGTTTGAATCCCTCTAGATTTTCAAAGAAAACTGATGCAAAAGAAATTGAAAGGGGTAGCTTAACATAGAAATTAAAGGTATGAAATGTTAACATGATGTGTATTAGAAACTTAGCATAAAGTTCATATTAGCAAAGTGCCAAAGACACCAGTCTTCTTTTTATTTTACTAGCAAAGTTGAAGTCTTTCCCCACCCCCAAAAGAAATTGTCGGATATCCTCCGAGTTTGTTCTGCTATGACTTCAGATAAGATCATAAGAATGTCCCTTTCTCTAAAATGCTCAGCGCATTCTCGTTCAGCACATATTAACATTTCTATAACTTCTCAATTACTCATTGAGTCAATGAGATTAAGTTAGGATCAGCTAACAGCCTAACATACAAAAACCATAAACAAAGACCAGCCCCAAATCCCAATAGCAAAGGATCAGGAATTAATAGAGATAGGCTTACTTTCACTGTTAAACCTACAATATACATTATATAGCTCATTTGAAATACAATATGACGCAATAATGATGTATAAACCCATAGAAATCCAAGCTTCAAAGACCAAGAACTGTAGCACAAAGTGAATAGCCGGCAACTAAAATCAAATGTGACAGTAATTAACAGCACATTGCAAGATTGTGAGTAATACGGTACCTACGTAGTGGTTCATATTGCAGACCAGCAGTAAGTTTACCCATCTTGCTGACCAACCAAGC
The DNA here is from genome assembly GCA_008642245.1 of Bassia scoparia. Classification (NCBI taxonomy): domain Eukaryota; kingdom Viridiplantae; phylum Streptophyta; class Magnoliopsida; order Caryophyllales; family Amaranthaceae; genus Bassia; species Bassia scoparia. The sequence goes on along the minus strand of SNQN01006534.1, from coordinate 14,002 downwards.
ACTTCTAGGAAACTCATCCGACTCTGCAGAAAGAAGATTCATAATGAAGCACTTGTCATAGTCTCTAGCTCAWGTAATACAGAAAGCTCCAATAACATGAATGAGGAACACTTCCATCAACAATACTATTAAGGCAACAAAAGTTTCAAAGGTTTAACTATTTAACTATCAGAGCATGCAGATGGGAAAATAAGCAGATGCTGTGGATCCTACAGATGGAGATGGAATGATGATACATCATAAAGCCTAGAATGTTTGAAACAAAAGTGAGCCTAGTAATTGAGGAAATGCAACAACATTGCTACAATAGATTAACGAGTTTCAAAAACACACTGAAAGATCYATATTACACCAGCATGTCTTAAGAGCTAATGCAAATAAAAGATTGTTCCCATCAATGACTTGCTGAAACTCGATATATTGGTTGCCACTACAGGTCACATACTAGGGAAGGGTGTGACAGTCAACCCAAGCGAAAGATTTCCTGAGCCATATCTCAATCCCATCACACCATAATCATCAGCTGACATCCTGCACAAGCACCAAGTTCTTAGGAATATAATATATTTGCTTTAAATGTCAGATCCTGCTAGGCTCTCACTTCCGGAAAATACCTTTTCTTCGATATTAGAGGGATGATTCCAAAAGCTCCTACTCCATATTTAGGATAATATGCACATGATCGTAACCGTAAAACCCTGAATCGAATATTGTAAATCAATAATGATCATGCACACAGTAAACAGGTTAAATAGAGCTAGCCAGCTTTTTTTTCTTTAAAAAAAAAAAAAAAAAAAAAAAAAAAAAAAAAAAAAAAAAAAAACCAATAATGGACAACATTCTTGTGCAACCAGAAATAATTTGCTCAAAAATGAACTTTGGAAAAGATAGAGTTCCTTACGGATTAGTGCTTGCAACGAATAAGTCAACAAACGTATGAGGATCATCAACATCACTATTTGGAAGGTGGAAAGAAAAAATATTCAGATATATTTATTTATAAGAAAATTTACCAAAAAAATAAATTAATTAATTAAGGGATGATCATACCTTTGCCAACGAAACTGGGCATTACTTTCAACTGTCCCGCGAGACTTGGGTTCAAGAGGACCAGAAACCTATTGGTAAGTTAAGAAGCCAACAGATATAATTTCATTTCAACTATTTCCATTTTTTACATCTAACATGTAAAATAGATGAAAAGAATAGCAATCATCAGTAAAAAGATTAATCTTAATCAGTGGGACCACATGTCCTTAGTTTTTATAAGAGAATGTACAACATCTTAATTATTATTGTTTGATCAAACATCTAAAGAAGACACTTGAGAACAACGCACGACGGGCCAAGACAGCTGACTGTCAAAAACTACAGCCACACGTTTTTGTTTTCAATTTTCTAAAACCAATCACCTTAGTCAACATCCATTACAAATTATTAGCATYATATTTTCAAAACCAAGATCGAACACCTAATTATGATAATTTCCCTCCAAAACACTATAATACATTCTAAAGATAAGTTTCTTAAAAAAGTATAATATTTAAAAAAAAAATTTATAACAAATCTTCCTATGATATTGATTATAATTGTTAAAGATTTGAAGCGATTTATTAATTCAATTAACCATGATCAGGAGCTAATTTTTAAAAGATGAAAATAAAATCGAACCACCTTATATAATCTCAACTGATATAGTCAACACTAATAGATAGAATACTATGAAGAATCCGTGCATTGGAGGGGAACAAAACTAGTTTTAAATTGGAAAACAACAACTATTTCAATGATGCAATTAAACTGAGGATGTTGATGCATAAGTACACTGCTAACATGAAGGGTATTAGGTCATACCCATGCTAATTTTTCAAACAGAAAACAAAAAATGTGACTACCATTTCAAGACGAAATATAAGTAGCTCATAAGAAAAGTGGCCCCTGAATCCCATTAAATTAAAAAAAAAAAAAAAAAGTCAAAACCTCAATATCATCATTTATAAAATTGTCTCCATCCTGCCAGGGTGTAGTATACATCACTAATATCTCCTCTCAAAATCTTCTAACTCTATATCCTGTGTACTGTCAACATAAGCATGTGTGGAAGAGCATGTGAAAGGGTGATAGATAATGCCCAAGAATAAAAATGTAATTTATCAATGTCTTGTATAATCACAATATCAAGTTTTACTTTCAACCTTCAATTTGAACTACTAATGGCAGCTAACGAATTTGTGCAACTAATACGGATTATATGATAACAAACACATAAATGTGTCGCCAAATGCAGCCTTACCCTTGACAATCAATTTATCATCTTATAAACTAATTGCACACCTTTTGCCAATTATTAGAAGGATACAGTTGCAATAATATCTACATGAGGATCATCTAAGGGCTTTAGCAAGATTCTTGTGCTGTATTGCCTTGCTTCATCAAAGTAATCTTCAAAAAGACATTTCAAAGCAAGCTTTCCAAACAGATAATTATATGAAGAATCCAACATCCTGCATCATAAATAAACAAAGAAAAAACAGCATGTCAACTAAACCACATTAATGCTGTTAACATTTACTTCCAGATAGACCCTTAAAATGCACTGAACCCTAGTGAAGATCTCAAACTCAAAAACTCATGGGAAACTATCATTAGAGCCCTTTTCTCTCAAACACCAAAAAGTTTTCCCATCAGAGACTCTTTTACGGTTTATTTGGCAACTAGTAAAGGTAGAAATGGGAATGAGTTACAAGGTAATTTTGCAAAAACGCGCCACAAATATTTTTTTAAAAAAAGATAAATYAATAAATAAAAACTCTATGGCAATATTATCCCATTACCAAAGTTAGTTTCTTTATAAAAGTCTATTTCTTCCATCGCCATTTAGGGGATGTTATTCAATGGTAATAAAATCAATGGGAAAAAAGAGGACAATTTGGGGTGCCCTTGCATTACCAAGGGAGTGAAGTAATGCAAATTGATTGTTCTTCCATATTCACATGCAAATTCATTCTTATTACTGACATTTCTTTACTGCCAAATTGAAGTTTAAGTCACAAGTCTCACAACCCACAAAATAATTATTTCATCATTCAATCTCTTTAAACCAATTAAACTAGCAATAGCAAGCCACAAACCTCTTTACTAAAACAATTTGCTACTCTCTTATCCTRGATGTTGTTCTCATTTCCTAAATTAATCTTCCATTAAGTTACACACTTATACTCATTTGGAACCTTCRCATTATTGCAAAATGATAATCATCCATAATTTTCTTTTCATTCACATACATTATCCCAACACCAAAAAAAACGGCTTAGCATTCTACTGTTCATAATGAACAGTAATGAACAGTGAAATGGCGGTTTTACCCTTCCTTTGCCAGCTTTTTTCACTTCTGCCCTTACTTCATCTTTTTTCTTTCATTTGTTTCTGGTTCTTTCTTCGACACCCTCACTTCATCTTTGTTCCTTCATTTCTTTCTYGTTCTTTCTTCGACACATACTCCAGTTTCTTTCATAACATTTTTGCTTGCCATTTTTATCTTCTTGGGTGAGGGTTTTTAACAGTTTATGCGGATTTGTCAGCCCGGCCAGTGGCCATCAATGCTTACCGCATGCAACCTATGGGGCCCCAGAAGATTCTCAAGGGTTTAGATCTCGCGCAAAGGGCTTTTGAGGTTGAGATCTCTGTTCGTGTGGTTCTTGTGAGGTTTGACATGGTCTGTAACAAATCATAAGTTGTTTTTTTAAAATATTAGGGTTTGAGTTGGGGTTTCATTAGGGTTTTAGGGTTCAATCTTGTGGTTTTATTGTTGAAATTGGTTCTGATTTTTGAATTTTTGTTTGATTTAGGGTTCAAAAGTCACCCAAGGTTGAGTTGTTCATGTGTRGTTYCTTATCAGTGTTGGATTGAATGTGAGGTTCGAATTAGGGTTTTTCATTGGTTTGATACTTATTTGATTTTGGGATGGTCAACTAAATTACTTCAATTAATTAAAGAATTCATGGTTAATTGATTTGTGTTTGTGTAATCTACTAATTCATAATAGATTGGGTCATCAAGAACAGAAAGATGAGTGGGCTCCAAGGTGTATAGATGTTTTTACAAGGCATAATGTTCTACCATCTGATGCAGTAGTTTCAGCAGGCCAAGCAGGCCATTTCAGTTCTGCATGTACTGCTGGTATGTATGGTCTACCTTTTTCTGAATATATATTTATGTGTGGGTATGTGGGGGAATATATGTAGATGTGAAATCATTGTTTGTGGTGGAACTGGTCCTTTTCAGATGCATAAATCCGCTTGATAAACTTATTTTGGTTTTATATTAGCTGCATGCTTGACTCTTGGTTCGTTTTCGTGCTATGTGTTCATTGAAATACTTTGATGCTTATACAATGTCTATGGTTCCATCTTTTGCTTCTCATCTGGCGGGCAATTGTACATGTGGGGCAAAATGAAAACACAGGTGATGATTGGATGTATCCAAAACCTCTTATGGATTTAAGGTAGGCTATCCATTGTTGTATTATAGCATTTGCTTTCTGTTTTATTTTGGAGCATATGATGAGAACTGTTTTTCATTAGTCCTTTTCTTAGCTAGCTGTTTACATACTACGGAGTATATTTTTTTCCCCATTGACCAAGTATCCAAATTTTGCAATAGACATGATTTTGTGATTATAATGGAACGTCTCTATGCCAGGAGCAATATGTGCAAGTGCATGTTTTATAGGCTCATTTAAGCTCATACAGTTATTTTGTTATAAAGGTTATTATGTTGTGCTATGAAAATATTCCTTTTTGAGGCATGATCTTTTGCTRTGTGTAAAAAMTCTTTCCAGAATCCTTCCTTAGTAGAGATTTACTGTGGAGCGCTTTGTACAACCCAACTTCAGCTTAAATATATGAAGTTTATTATTGTTTCTGAAAGTCTCTAGAACATGTTTAATAATGGGTCTTGCCAATAGCATTTTCTGAAGACCGGATAGTAGTTTTTCAAGTTGGATCCTTGGTGAGTTCTTGTGCATGATTATTCTAGCAGTTGTTACGATAGGTTCCTTGCCTTCATTTATTGTATTCTTACATTTTTGTGATTTTGCTGTGTTGAGGCATCTGCTGGAATTCAACTTCGACCATGACATGTTTTTTCTTTAAAACTTAGATATTGCAGTTGTCTGTCTTGGGTTTGTTGTTCTTCATTGAGAGCTGAGAACGTTGGCTCACGTGCTCTTGTACTTGCACTGTTGCAAGCACTTATTTGGGATTTAGACATTTAGAGGTGCACTTGCCTTGATATCTTTGTGTGGTTGGAACATGCTAATATCATGCACTTTGGTCTCTCATTTTGACTTTGGTTACTGTTGTTTTAAAGTAACACAGCAATAATTAACGAATATTATGTTAACTTCTCTTTATTGCAAAACAGGAGAAAAATTATCGTTTAGTGAGTGAAGTTTTTGTCTCTGGTTGCTGATTTGCCATGTTATTCATTCAATTTTCTTTGTTTTTGGCAGTGGGTTCTTGATTCTTATTCACTAGGCTATGTTGTGTGCTTTTGCTTTGGGCTTCCTTTTGACCCRGGTTGGTTCTTTTAAAGTTTTAAGTCTGGAGATATGTCCCTTTTACCCCGTGATTTCCGTATCGTAGTGAGTCACTCGTTACACAAACACCACGATAGATGAAGTAGTAATTGGTAAAGAAATAAAGTGATGATGCATGTGTGGATCGTGTGGTGAAAGAATAGATATACATATGAAAGCTGGAAATTGTAAAGCTTAATCTGACTAGTAAATAGTAATATTAAGGTATTGAAGAAATATTAAGGTACTGAAGAAGAGAAGATACAATAGCATACAAAACYATCAAACAGAAAAACATAGCAAATGTGTCATCTTTTTTGCTTTGGAATAAATTCATTATTGTTTAGATTAGAAATAAAAATAGAAGAGTAGAAGACAGGTTTAAATTAGATTTGTATAGTATTGAGGTTATTGACAAAACCATCCGACAACTTGCCTGACCCACTTTGTCAAGGAAGATCCCCAAGCCAAGGAATAAGATGATTATCCAAGATCATCAAACGCATAATAGTTACAATAATAGATTATTTTGGCATCCCATTTTCATTTTTTTTTATTATTTTTTTACAATATTCATTTAGCTAACCATTACCATTATTTTACATTATTACAAATAACAGTTTTTTTCCCACCTTTTGAAAATTCGTATAGAAAAGGGTGTATGATTGCCATGGCAAAAAAGAGACCCTCTTAAAGAAGTGAGATTGTTCTATTTTATTTCAATTTCAATATCTTTTGATTTAACTTCTTATTTTAGGGTTTTATTCTAAAATGGGCTTGTTTGATTGTTCTTATTGTCACCTCTTGTTGTTCTTGATGTTCAGGGATGATTTGCCCTGTGGTGGATTTGTTGTGTTGTTTTGTTTTGAATTTGGTGTGAGTTCGGGCTTAGATGTGAGGATTGTAAAAATTCGATAGGTTGTTCTTTTTTGGTGTAGTCTGCTGATGATTTTAGATTGGAATGGACTTTGTTAAGAGTAATGCTTGGGAAACTCATTTGTATCTCTACATTAGTGTGTCATTCAGGGGGTGATCTTCCTCTTGATTTATTTAATTTTTCCCATTTTTTATGTTGTCATTAAGAATTGGCTTATTATGTTTGTTTCTAATGCATTTAATTGGATTTTCTGTAATTTGAGCTATAGATAGTAGAACATGTTGCACCTGTGAATGCTGTGTTGGAAATGTGTTTTCATGGCTACACATTGAACAAGAGAATTATTCACTCGAAAGGAACTACTGTGCTGTTACTCTATCTTAGTTAATGGACTAACCTTAGTTAACGGACTAATCTTAGTTAATGGACTAATCTTAGTTAATGGACTAATCCTATAGCGGTGTAATTAAGCTTTTATATCTAGTGCTTCACGAATAATCTTCTCGTTGTCTTTGTTATGTCAATGCTGTATACCGTCAGTTGCTTTTTGGATATATCCTAATTGCTTTTGTATAAATACCCTGACCTTGTTTTTGTTATCCCCTAATAAAACACGCACAATCAATCAATCTTCAATTCCTTTAACAAATGATGGCATTTCTTTCTGGTAGTGATGGAATGATGGATAAATGTCATGCTATGTTTCCATTCCCATTTTAATTATTGGTTGTTTGGTGATTTTAGGTTGTTGAGGGAATATGCCCTATAATAGTCAGTTTTAGAGAAGATGGTCAGTTTCGGGCTTTCAAAGAACTGGTAAAGAGACATTTGTACAAGAGGAATAATGGTGATGAATGTTAGACATTTTGTTTTCTCTGTATTTCACAGGAGAGGTATAGCCAATATATACTTATCAACTTATCAGCAATTGATGTGTGTTGTGTGTATATATAAAGTATATATACTGGTTGACATAGTGTTGCACACCATAAATTTGGCATTTTTAAGGCTAAGTTTGCATAGAATTATTTGTACAAATTGTATAATACAATTGGTTGTAGAGCTATGATGCGATATATATAGATGCTGTGTAATATTTGTCAAACATTTATGGTGTTTTTTGTACACAAGACATGTTGTCACATTTTAAGCTCTTGGAGGGTTATGTACATGTTAAGATGTTAACCTAATCGATCATGGTTAGCTTACCTAAAACTCGCTTAAAATATGCATTCGAGTATCCCTTGATTTATTCACACGTAAATGGTTGGTCGTATTTAAATTCTTGCAAATGACAAAAACACACTTTAAAGTGGACCGCATGCGCACCGGGACACACTAGTTATTGTAAAAGGGCCATAATCAAATACTTAGTCCCATTTCCTTCATTTTTTTGATAGAAATTATGCTACTTCCCTATACATCAAATAAATTTTCAATTTTCATTTCATTATCACTTCTCAATCGTCTGATTAATTACTTTGTCCTGTTTGAAATAGTGTGACTTACATAGTTATATGTCTTATAATTCGAAAAAGTAGAATTTCTAATTGTCTTATTGTTTCTCACTTCTAAAAATTCAAATGGGAACAACATTAGAAAACAAAGGAAGTAAAAATGAACAAAGCAAACATTGATTACTCAATGTATTTTTGATTTATTGATTACTCGACAATATTACGAATATTCCAGATTTCATTTTCCAACAAAAAAAGAAAACAATATCTCTCAATTCCTTGGAGTGATTATATTGGAAGGGGGACAAGTACACATGCAGAAACACAATTCAAGTGTAAGCATCAAAGATAATAAGAACAACAAACCTAAATTGAAGATTGCGAATGAAAAACAGAAGACATTAATGAAGATTGCGAATGAAAACTAAAGGCATTAATGCAAAAATGGTGAAGAATGAAACCTGGTACGAGCACCAAGAGGAGGAAAATCGAAGAGAGGTGGGACCAACACCATTGGTGGCGGAGGTTCCTTGCTCGCCCAAACACCCATTTTTTGAACGACACTTTTTCAAAAGGAGAAGAAATTGAGAAAATCAGAGGAAATGGAATTCGGAGGTAATGTTTGATTCTTTGCCGTGTACTAATATTAATACCAAACAAATGGTAAGAGCGCGCAATTTTCTCTCCAAAGAACAATTTGTTCCCCAATTAACTCAAATGCTAACCGAAGTTGCAAACGACTTAAAATAATGTCGTAATTTCGTGTGAACTTTCGAACTTGTCCTTAACTTGTCATTTTCAGTTAAATCGCAATTTTTTTAAAGTATAATTGAAGGTGTGTGCCCTTATCGGGCCTTGTCCTACGTCGATTTCGTTCGTGGGCTTGAGCCACATATCCCGCACGTGAGTGTGTTGGGTAGTATTGTCGAGTGGAGAATCATCACCGTGACTATACAGGTTAATCACGGACGCCCGAAACATTGGTGTCAAGTTAATAGCCCCACTGTTTGATCAAGTAACTAGTTCGTGGGTTCGGGGACATGGTACGAAAAGAATRTTTAACCCAATCCGCCCAGATGTAGCGGCCTCTACTCAGTCTCATTGTATTCCATTTGATCAAATCCATTGAATACACAACAACTTAGCAATTTTATCCTTAAGAAGCGCTCTAGGCAATCTATTAAAAGAGTGAGTTTCTATCAAGCAAATATCACTACCTAGCCTAATTATTGTGATCACTTCATATTAATTAAATTAATAAGGTGCTTAAAATCCGTTTGTCCATGATTAATCTGAATTTAATGTGATTCAACAATTTCCGGTCTTGCTTAAGCACGCATCAAAAAGTGTCTCATGCATAAACAATGTCGAAATACATGTGAGATAATGGTTAGTATGTGTAGGGCTTCGCCCGCCTTAGGCAAGGGGCGTTGACTCATTTCAGTGTCATGGAGTTGAGCCATGGAATCCGCATGTGAATGCGTTGGGGTGTGTCGTCGAATTGGGGATCGCACGACCTGTGCCTATATAGGTATTCACGGACGCCGAAACATTGGTGCCAAATTAATGGCCCCACGTCCAATCAAGTAACCAGTCGTGGGTTCGGGGACATGGTACGAATCAGATTTGTAACCCAATTCGCCCGCATGTAGCGGCCTCTACTCGGTCTCATCGTAATTCCATAAATCATACAATGAATTCAGAAGACCCTATTGATTGACTTTGAGAGTGCATTGATTACTAGGTGGGTTGCTATTATAACAACCCAAGACTTCTACAATGAATAAGGCGGTCACTTGATTGTTAGTCATGTAATAAGGTGCTTAGAAAACCGGTCGTCCATGATTATCTGCTTTAATGTGACAAACGATTAAATTCCGGTCTTGTTTAAGCATATATAACAAGTGTGATTGAATATATATATACATAAGACATGAAAACAAAGGTTAGTAAGGCATAATAATATGTATATGTGTCCTCCTCACCTTGTCACTGCAAACAATCAAATCGTTAGAACAAAACTCAAAGGAATCGCCTTTCGATTGAATTGCTAATTGAGACAAACAACAACGCGTTAGTATTGACAATAATAATATGAAATAATAATAAAATGAAAACAAGAAAAACCATGGAACAATGAAAATATTAAGAAAAACCTACATATTTACATGAACGATTAAGAGTGAGTTTCTACTATGCTTTAATTGAATTAAAACTCAAAATAATGGTTAATCAAATTAAAAGTGACAAAAAGAATTAAAAAAGAGTGAAAGAGAGGTTTTTGGTGAGTATCTCAGATTTATACCCTTATTTCGCTTGTTGATTCGAACAGAATCGATGCTTTGAATTGAAAACGAATGTGTTTGAGAGTGTCTAGATGTGTCTTGTGACTGTGTGAAGTGTATTGAAAGTCGTGTCAAGTGAAGGTGAGAGAGTCGTGAATTGGCGTATGAAGGTCGTGTCTCGAACTGAGCAAGGCAGGGAGTATTTATAGGCACGAGCAAAAAACGAGGCCAGAAAACCCTACGTATATACGCTGAGGATGAGCGTATATACGCAGGTGAGCAGCGTATATACGCTCATCCTAGCGTTATACGCAGCTCAATTTCCAAAAAGTTTGGCAACTTCGTATAGCAAGGTTGAGCGTATATACGCTCAAAATGGAGCGTATATACGCTCATAGGAGCGTATATACGCTCCATTTCAGCGTATATACCTCAATGGTTTGCATATTTTTTCCAAAAATCTCGATATGTTTTGATTTCCTCCGATTTTATTCGTGATTTCCCTTGATTCGACGCACCTAGACACCCTTGCTCCAAGCAAGGATTTCTAGAATGTTCTAGAAGGTTCCACGTATTTCCGGAGTATTTTTCTAATTATTCACTATTTTTCTTTGCGTATTCTGCGTATTTAAACGTTGCAAAATTCATAGAAAATCATAGAAAAATCAGAAAAATAATTTAAAAATATTGGCGGATTCAGAAAAATGTGACGCACATGATGAAAACAAAAAGCACGAAACGCCAGCTAACTCGTTGAAACCTTGGAAAACCTTTGAGTTTATCGAAAAACCGAAAGAAACATGTTTGCCTTGTAAGTGACCTTTGCTCAATAGTTCCGAGTACGACCTCACGTATTCCAACTTTCGTGAGTTCAAAGCATCTTTTCCGAGTCGAAACAAACGCGAGACGCGGTATATTTCATCACGGATTACTCATTTGGGGAGACACTTTTCAGGTGTCTACAGAAGCCCCACTTTGACTGAGTCTGAAGAGACGATAGTTTCGTAAGACGAAAGTCAAAGTATTCGATCGGGACGGAGAGCAACTCAAGACTCTGCGACCCTGAGTTACTCTTTTCGCACGGTACCTGCAAAACAAAGGTTAGTTTACCTGTAGCCGTGTCCCATGCGGTTCGATGTGCTTGTATGTGTCTGAGTCCTTGAGCGGTCATTTCCCATTCGGCTGACTGGAGAAATGCAAGTGGTCCCATGCTTTCCGAAGAAATGAGCATTGACTTGAAAATGATAGCCCTAATCAGGATTAGAGACTACCTTGGTGACGACATAGGTCTGTTTTTATGTCTAGCAAAATTTGTATGCAATGTTGACTTGTAACTTGTGACCGAGTTTGAAAGAGTCATTGGTTTTTTTTTGAATTTGGAAGGGCCTTGTCTTAGATCTGGTTTTAGACATAGCTTGAAAGAGTCATTGGATTTGAAAGGATCTTGTCTAGGTCTGGTTCTAGACATGAGAAGAGTCTTTTGAATTTGAAGGGGTCTTGTCTAGGTCTGGTTTTAGACATGTTGGAGAGATCTTTTGAAGGAGTCTTGTCTAGGTCTGTTTTTAGACATGGTTTGAGAGACGTCATGAAGGTCTTTGTCTAGGTCTGGTTCTAGACATGATTTGAGTGAGTCTTTTGAATGTGAAGAGTCTTTGTCTAGGTCTGTTTTAGACATGGTTTGAGAGAGTCATTGAATTTGAAAGTGGCTTGTCTAGTCTGTTCAAGACATGATGAAAGTGAACTGTCTAGGTCTGATTCTAGACATGATTTGAAAGTGACTTGTCTAGGTCTGATTCTAGCATGATTAAGTGACTTGTCTAGGTTGATTCTGACATGTTGAAAGAGTCTTTGAATTTGAAAGAGTCCAGTCTAGGTCTGGTTCTAGACATATTGAGAGTGTCTTGTCTAGGTCTGATTCTAGACATGATTTGAAAGTGTCTTGTCTAGGTCTGATTCTAGACATGATTGAAAGTGCTTTGAATTTGAAAGAGTCCAGTCTAGGTCTGGTTCTAGACATGAAAGGACGATACTAGAGTCTAATCTAGTACCAAGTGCCAATTGAAGAGTGTCAGTTGAAGAGTGACTTAGAGAAGGTGATTTGGACGAGACTGTGACTTGACTTAACATTGACGAGACAGTGACTTTGATTGGAAAGAGACAGGTCCAAAATGTGATTTTTCAGGATTTCCACTTGATAGCAATAGACTTGAACACGTAATAGGCCTTAGGAACAAGAAACCCCAACTGGAAATTAAGGAGCCATGATGACAACGACCCCCAGCGAGACTTTGAGACAACGTGGTTTACGGCTTAGAGTCAAGATAGTTGTGTGGATGAGTTCCCAACAAGATGTACTGACCCAAAGGTAGGTGGCTTTACTTCTTTGGATTGAGTCAATGAGTCTTGAGGTGACAAAAGAATAGGCTATTGGTTGAGAAATAAAAGGGTCAAATTTGTGACTAGGGTCAAAGATGCGGCTAAATGCGAGGTTGGCTAATGATGTTGGTCAAACATGAGTCTATGTCAGGTTCTAAACGGCAAAACCATAATCGAATTCTTAGCAAGTAAAACACTCAAAAGGCCTCAAATGATTTGTTAATGCTGATTGCGGTTGAACCTCGAGAGAGGCTTCCTACGTACCTTACGGAATCAGACAACGTAGTTCTGTGATGATGATTTGAACAAATGCCTCGTGTGAGAGGGCTTTTGTGGTTGTAATGTGAGGCTGTGGTTTGAGGGTGAAAAGGCTTGATGTTATGAAGTGACCCACGATGCGCAGTCTGCTTTTAGACTTTGCTCTTTTGTTTGGGGCTTTGAACTTTGGATTTGGATTTTGAATTTGATTTGCATTGGAAAACTTTTGTGTTGAACTTTGATTTTTTGCTTTCTTTTTTGCCGTTTATTCTTTTTCTTTCTTTGCACGTGTCTTTTCCTACGCACCGTTTGGCCAAAGGGTTAGGGTAGATGTGGGTGATGAAGAAAATAGGCTAAATGATAGTGTTTGTGGCTCAAAAGTTTGCAAGGGTTTTTGATTTGATGTGACAAGGGAATGGAAGGGAGGGTCATTTTGTGGAGCTTGTGAAAGAAGGCCTCTCTGGGCATTGTCCAAATTAAGTAATGAATCAGCATTAATTAAACCAATTGAGGCCAATGAGTGTTGAGACTTGCATAGAATTAGAAAACAATATGCCAAAACAAATGAATGTTGAATTACACGGCTTATTGTATAGGAAGAGACAACAATAGACTCAAGGACCAGGAATTGAAAGGGACACATGGCTAGGACTAGACTCTAGTGACCAATCTAGAGAAGGCCGCGAGACGATGACTACACGCCTTGGGTGACTCATGAGCGCTTTGATGGTAGTGTGCTGATGTTTTTCCAGTTGGGCCAAGGAGGTATAGGATTAGGCTTTTTGTGGACGATGGAGGGTCAAGAGACATGGGCCTTTGTGGAGGTAGGATGTGTTTGCTTCTTGCCTCTTTGGGCCCCAAGACAAGTTGTGAGTCTTTGCTATCTTGCTGAAATCGAAGATTAAACTCTACAGAACATAACAAAAGATTGGTCTACTTGAAAACTCTAAGAACAAACCTAACTCAGTCTTAGGTTCTGGACTTAAGGAGCTGAACTCGAAAGTAGACTTGAATGGGCTAGACCTACAATCTGATTTAAGGTGCTAGACTCGTAGAAAGGTTCAAACCTAAGATAGGCCTTTTTCAATTAAGGACCTCTTAGACCTATGAGCACTTGAAATCGAATGGGCCTAGCCTGGAATCAAAGTTCCTAGGTTGAGTCTATGATCGA
>SNQN01006533.1:27672-38047 GCA_008642245.1 Bassia scoparia | reverse complement strand
TGAAATGATGTTGCAGGGGTCCCCTACAGCATGCAAAGATATGTTGCTAATACATGTCGCTGAAAAATACATGTAAACATTTATTTTGTTGGCTATTGTGTGTTCTAGGAATTTACCTATGAGAATGATKYTGTAATTACTTCTTAGTCTGAAATTTATTTAMAGTTTAAGATTCTCTTATGAGAAAGTAGATATTGGGTGTTTAGGTTTATTTGGGAATTAAATTACTAAACATCACAAGCTAATCTCTCGTTAATATGTCTTATAGGGGACATAATATGACGAAGAAATACAAGTACTTGAATGAACTGAGCTACAAAACCAGAGAGTATAAAGTGAAAGTCARGGTTATTGAAAAATCACGAGCAAAGCAGTCTCCAGGAAAGACAACAGCGCAAGGCAGCCACTCRTTCTCCGCRATGAAAAGGTGAAGAGTTTCACACTTTTTGATGTAGTGCAAACATTTGAATAGCCTACTTCTACATAACCCCTGTTTGTYTAATCACTCTCCTTGTGCAGGGAACAACAATGWGTGCAATAATCTTTGGGGCTGACATCGAAGCCTACGAACATGCTATATTGATGGATTATGAATATGAAATTGGCAATGTTGGCATCTCTCGAGTTGCTGAACAATATCAACATAGGCCAAACGAATTCCAGATGACACTAAACAGTAAAATGAGCCTTGTGCCACTGAGTGGTGAATCTAGCAACCAAGGACCTYGGTATACGACGATCCAAACCATTCCCYGCACTRGAGAAGAAGCCAAAGAACTRATCAGTTAGTTCTATACATACAACCTTCTATATGTGCATTTATAATAATACAAAAATTGGAAATAAATAAGAAAATGTAGGCTTTAGTTTGATTTGATAAAGTTAATATCAAGACAAAAGAGCAACACACAATAAACTAACAGTTCAAACGACCTTTGTTAGAGTAGCTTCGGATAACCTACATTCAACCACTACATTTTTTAAAAAAAAACATACACTGGTAAATAAAGAAAGCCAGGCTAGGACATGTATGTCTATTATACAAACTTAAATTACTCTTGCTTTTATTCCATTGCAATAAATTCATGTTATATTAGTTATCTTCCGTTGAGTTTACAGGATCTGTTATGATGTAGTCGTTTTAATTAATCATGTTTTAAGTGTCGCTGCAAATAAGTATGAATTTTTACTACCCATGTCAGTTACAGGTGAGATTTAAAATGATACTCTAGTTGCAACAGATTTTCTTGTAACTATTACAGTTCGCTAACAAAAGACTAAATGGTGTGTTGTTCCTATTAAGACATTGTAAGTATCACAAGGTAAGACATTTGTATGTCTTTTGGTGTTAATTTCAGTCAAATTACAACAAGAACATAACACAGTTTATAATTATTGATTGAAAATCTACAAGGTATATTTCATTTGCTCATTATCATGCACATTATAATGTTGTTTCTATATGTTTTTCAAAAAGTGCATTAAGCTAGCAGAACTCTTTGTTTCGTGCCGCAGCTAACACATAAAAATGCACTATGCTGCAAGTTATATAGCTATTTGTCCTCACATAGCGTATCTTCGCACCGACTTGCATTGCTCGCTTGGGGAACGTGGTGTGCCGGCTATCATGCGTTGTTGAATGAACATGTATTACGAACTTATTCGCCTCAATGCACTGTTTTGTATTGCACGCTATAGGCTTTACAGTTCTAACAATTGTTCAACTCTTGTGCACATTCACAATGTCGATGCTCGCCAAACAAATATCACATAGTAGCTATATCTACATACATGGGGACTTAGCTGAATACAGGACTGTGAGATTACAACAACTTGGAACACAACTTTACAAGTTATTGCTTGTCACGGTGTTTGAGTCCCTTAGATTTTGATGTGACAACCATTACAGGAACAAAGAGCTTATTGAAATATAGTTGGTTTGCGGAAACCAGCTGATTTTAGGATAAATTTGTTGTCACTAAACAACAAGTTAAATACTTATTGTGTCTGTATTTGAAAGTAACTTTTTTGTTCCAGGGAACAGCTGAATACAGCAAAGCTACTATACTGGGTCCTAGACACCGCAAGAGCATTGTTCCTTACTGTATGCTTAAACATGAAATCAGTCATATACCTTCTGTTGCACTTACCATGTACATGTGCAGTAACTAGGGAATGACTCCAAACTCTCGAAGTCATGAAGCCTCTCTCGAATGACATTCGAAGAAAGAAGTGTCAATGAGTATCCAAGACATCTCAAGCCCTAAGTTGTCTGAAGATTACATGAAGAATAAAAGAATTACGTTTTAAAAAGTTTACATTTAGGAATTTCAATTGTAAATTGCTCTTTAGTGTGAACTTAATTGTTAATAGTTTAAATGTGCTATAGTTGTTTTGATTATGGTAGAATTTCTTGCGTACAAAGTTGCGAAACATAATTTCATACCATTACCAATTAGGAAACCAGGCTAAGGAGACCAGCTTGTGTGTCCCTGATTGGAATTATGGCTGCGGTTTTTGAAAAAGAGTTTATTAGAAATATTTTAAAAGTGATATCTTTGAAAAAGATGTTTCTGCTTGGAATAGTATAGAATGAAATATGAGTATTGTCTTAAACCTAGAATATATATCTGTTCGATTACGTTCCTTAAAAGAGTAATAATCGAATAAGAATTAAATAACTGTCCATAATCTCCTATCTTCCTTGATCGGCAGTATGTTCCTGAACTTAAGGCGAAATCTAGGTAGTTCCAAATATAACATTAATACTTCATCATTAACTTCTATTCCTACACCATCCTCCTACGATCAAAGAGTTATTGATATTTTTGAGAGAAAAACAATAAAGCAACACAGAACTTTTACTTTGATCACACACAAGAGATTAGTCGAGCTTCATTACTTTCTCTACTTTAGTTGTTAAGAAGTAATATCAAGAGAGAGAAAAAGGTTGTGATGTGTAAGGCAATTCAACAGAGAGATTGAAGGCTGTGTAGAGTGTTTGCTGAGTTCAAACACAAATTGGACTACGAGTGTGAAAGTTTCGGGAGTGCACATATCAGAGTTGAGTGTGGGGATGTTGCTGGGTTCCCGAGTAGGGAAACAGCAAGTGAGTGTGTTCTTTGTTTTTCGGAGTAGATTTAATAAAGACAATAGGTAGGTAGACGGACTTAAGCCAGAGTTGGCGTGAACCTTCGTTAATTCTTGTGTGTTTTTATGCTTATACTTATATTCCGCTTGCCTCAGGAACAGCCAACTGGGTTCCCATTCTAGTTTTGAAAGAAAGACACAAATTTGGTAATAGACAATTATACTCAACGAGTAATACTCAATTCACCCCCCCCCCCTCTGAGGTACTAACATAACCGTTCACACGCCTTGCGCAACAAGACATTCAATAGGTCCTCTACTACTTCAGATCTTCTTGTTTATTGAGTACTCTTTACATGTTCCTTAACAAGCCCTCTTATGTGCCAGGATTACACTATCACTACAATGTCTTACTCTATACTGTAATTGGAGAGGCCCTCATGAAAGGCTGCCACTGAACTAAAAGAATGGTAAGTCATAGACTTATCATTTGTACTTTTATACCTACTATACAAATTATTATTATGCCTAGACTTGACTAACCCCCATTACTGTTTATCATAGGCTGTAGGGCGAGCGAAACTCTACTGGAAGATCTCCGAGAATGATTTCTTAGCTGCTAGGATCCATCGCAGCGCGTCATTCCCACTATAGCAGATATCAAGCAAAAAAAGGAGCTGACACAAATCCATTCTTCCCTTCATAAGCTCCTACTGTATGTTTGTGCAAACAATATAACAATATAAACCAACATGAGGCTTTATGCAGGCTCTAAATAACTTGGCTAAATTAAGTACTGCTTACAGGTTGCCTGTGGAGAGCCTAAGCTACAAAACATGTTTTCTATCTAACAGTAGGGCATGCAACAAGTGTGGCCAAAAAGGCTGTTTGAGAAAGGACACAGTATACTACCTTACCTGCACTCAAGGAAGACCTGAGTTCAATACAGATACTAGGTAAAACACCACTTCTGTAATTAACATTTGCTTAAATTACCATCTTCGTTAGGAGTTGTCTGTTTAAGAAAGTTTCATTGCTGTCAAGAATTAAAAGGTATTTTTCATCCAGATTAAAGGCATATCAATCCAACAAATCCTTAAAATAGCGGATCAAAATTGATGATAGGACTGTTGATGCTCTTTTTCCAACCAGAATCATATGGCATAATTTTTGTGTCATATGTTGTGTGTGTTTGTGCTCGATGTCGTCTGGTCGATGTACGATCGATGGTAGGTGGTTTGGAGTCATGATGTTCAAGATGTTCTTCGATTCAGGGCTAGAGTTTTTGGCCCCTTAAATCATCTCGCTAAAGAGGTATAAATCTTTACATACAATAATATTCCGGGAGGGTCCAAAGAAGGAACAAACATTAGGTTCAGACTCTTAACTTTAAGTTGAATAAAGATCGATCTTACGATTAAAATCTATAACATGCTGTATTCATGTATAGTCATTATTGAATTTCACAAACTTATTATATGCTTGGTTCATAGTACCATTCTTGGTATAACTTATTAAAACATGCAAAATTTTGCGAGTACAAAAATCGTAGCCAAAGCTGATACAGATGCATTAGTGTGACTGTCAGGTTAGTCTGTACAATTTCTCTTCCAAACARACATGGTTTGTTCTGGTCTTCGATCGAAACCAGTGGTCCGAGAATAATTGAAGACAAGTATTATAATTTTTGAGAATAACTGAAGACTTGTATCAATTATCATATCAATATCACATATGCAGCAAAAACCAAGTTGAATAATTAAAAATCCATCAAACTACTAAAACTCTTAAGTTTATAATATTTTGGGCAATAACAAYAGAAAAGTTGTTACAATAACACAAATTTAGCGCATAATTGGCACTCGATTAACCTTGGTCTTTATATTGGACTTATCATTTAGCTCAGGAGAAAAGAGTGAACCTTGCTTTTAATTGTATAAGTAGATAGCATCTACTTGCACAATTTACATTTCCGGATTCCAATTTCATTGTAAAATCATATCATGTTACTTCTCTCAACAGGCTCAACTTCAAGATTAAAGTCACTGATGGTAGTGGTATACACGACTTCTCACTTTTCACGCGTGAAGCTCAGACCTTGATCGTACTTACATGTGAACAAATGCATCAACTCTTTCTCTCTGTAAGTAATACAAACAGTACATACCATGCAATACACTAAATCTCTTATAGAAGAGTCTCTTACTAATCTATACTTGAAAATAGGATGACCAAACCGAGCTAGCTGAGCGTGTTCGAGGCCTAGCCAATGAAGAATTGTTTCTGCAGATAGGACCAACAACCACACTTGCTGCAAATCGGTTGCTCAATTGGGTCATACGAGACATATCCTTCGAGTAGACATGTCTAGCCTGGAARCATTGCAAACCTATTTTGGCCTATCTTAGATGGTTTGCTTAGGAATCTACTATAATTAGAACCTCTTATTATGCTATGTGGATTATCACTAGACAATGATTGTGATTATTATGCGCACTTGTATTTTGTCCAGACACTTTATCTAGCTCTTTTAAGACCTTGGGATGTAATATAACGCTTTTATAATATTACGACTTAGGGATGCATGCGAATTACAAACTTGCATTTTACAACCCGTCCGGGGCATCGCGCGCACCGCGCGCGGTGCAACGACTAGTAATATAATAAGTTGACTTAATTTTTAAGACTAGTTAATAGTATTTGCAAATTTATTAATTTCTATGAAGAAATGTTGGAAAATTAGTAAAGCTTGTTCGTTTATAAAAGCTTGTTTATAGCTCGTTTGTAGTTGAACTCGAGTTCGAAATACTAATGAGCAAGTTCAAGCGAATTCGTGCACCGAAGCTAAAACGAGCCAAGCTCGAAACAAGTTAAATGAAAGCTTGTCGAACTGCTGCCTAGACGTATGGACTGAACCCCCGCATACCCAGCTATCATATCGAACAACTTCAAATCTTATCAAGCTTAGCTCGAACAAACAATATATTCGGCTCGGCTCGTTTGCAGCTCTGACACGAATTTAAGACACGAATGAAGTATGTATTTATAAAAATAATTTTTTTGTAAATAAAGAAGAAGAAAAAAATCCAAGTTGTGAAAACGGCGTGCCCGAAACCCACAACAAAATGGAAGTGTTATAAAATCTGGAAAAAACAAGACTGATGAAAAAGAGGAGATTTTTAGGGTTTTGAGTTCCATCGAAACACCAACAGCAGCAACCATGGGACGTATGCACAGTGGCCGAGGTATTCACTCTTCCTCTCTCTCTCCTACTTATTCAATCAATGGCCGAATTTTATGTTCACAACAATTTATATTGTAATGGCTAATTGATAATTACTGTAATTTTTGTTAATTTGCCAGTAGAGGTATCTCTTCCTCTGCCAATCCCCTACAAAGCGAACTCCACTTCTTGGCTTAAGATCACCACTCCCAAGATGTCGTTTTCTCTCTCCTCTTCTTTTCATTTTGATTGTGTTGGATAAATGAGGGTATTTGAGAAATCGTAGGGCAGATGTAGTTTCAATTTTATTGATATGCAATACTCATATGATTTCTGGTTGATGTGTAATTCGAAATGTAGTCATTTTGAATCATGTAATTGCTTATTCTACTATTTTACCTTGAGAAAAGTTCAAATTTTGGGTATGTGTTGTTTTCTATTTCATCTTATGTGCAATGTAACTGTTTAATTTGTATTTCATTGTTGGATTTTTCAGCTGTAGTTGGGGAATGTATTAAAATGACCTCCTGTTTCATTTGATTTTTCAATTGCCCCAATGTTAAAATTCTAGTTAAGATATTGGATATGTTATGAAATAGTAGAAAAATGAGAAAGTATATAGTGTTTCTTTTAGCTCGTTTGTTTTGATAGAAAAACATTTCCCGGATAAATATTTTCCTCCCTCTTTAGTTTCCTTTGTTTGACGTGGAAATTCATTTCCTCAAAATGAAATATCACTTTGGAAAAGGAAAACCATTTTCCTTTTTAGAGGAAGGAATGCCACCAATTTCTCCTAACTTCTTACTTCTCCCTTATTATATTTTCTTCATTTTCTATTTCATTTTTCATTTTTCTTCATGAATTTTCCTCTTAATCAAACAAACAAGGAAAACTTTTAAGTGAATGTTTTCCATTGAAAAAATTATTTCCCTAGAAAAAATGATTTTCCATGTAAATTATTTTCCTTCAGAAAATGATTTTCCATTGAAAAATTGTTTTCTTCCAACCAAACAGAGCCTTAATGCCTGCTTGTTTTCTTCAATTCGTATAAAGTGTAGACTTAAGTAATAGTAGGATAATCCGAATTGTTGTTATTTGTTCAATGCCATTTTCTGGTTATAATTTTTTTGCTTGATGTGTGAACTTTGTTTTTTGGGTTGTAGTTAATGACAACATTTGCAAAGTTTGCAAAGAAGCGGTCTTACTCACTTCACAGATTGGTGTGATTCTTAGGATTCTCTGGTATTTGCTCAGGTTAAGAGTGTTACTCTGCAGCAAGATCCTCCCGTTATTCTCTCTCTATAGGTAACTGCCTCTCTATCTGGTTTTAGATTTAACAATTGGGTTGCTTGTAGTTGCTAATTTTATTACCATTGTTAATAATATTGTAACAGGTTTGATATATTATTCAGTGGTTAGAAAGATATATATTGGCAGTGTTTCCATAAACTATTTAGTCTCCTATATAGAATGTTTTTTGCATTATGCTGCTAGCATTCTATTGGTAGTGTGCTTAATGTTAAGAGGGATTTTTTTTTTGAATGATAGCTTGTGCAATGTGCGGTAAATACACTGTTTTGATCGTCAATTTCATGAAGTATTTTATTGTTAATTGTCATCAATACTAAATGAACTTCAACTACTTCGTATTTTGTGTTAACTGCTAACACCTATTGTCAGACTTGCTAAGTTTGACCCTGACTATTCTTCTGTTTTGTGAGTTGTGCAACTTCAGCACTTCTCTTGTAAATTGCTGACGAACTTTTTTATTTTATCAATGGCTAGGCATTAACATTGGCCCTTGCATACATAATTCCCATTATTTTTATGGGTGTATCCACGCCCGTTTACTTACCATTGCTTCAATTTCATCCCTTATTTTCCCCAAACTGCCTTTTTGTATCTTTGACAACCCACCACCTCCCTAACCCCAACTACACAACCGACCTAGTGCAGCCCCATAACCGCTTCCAACCACCACTGTCCCAACTCCCAACCCTACTTCACAACTCCCAACCCTACTACACAGCCTCCCATGGATGGGTTTGTGGTGGTTGAGTTTGTAGGAGGCGTTGCATGGATTAAGGGTGTGGAGGTAGGGGTGGTTCTGCTGTAGGGGGTGGTGGTTTGAGTTAAAATGGCTAAGGGGAATTTAGGAAGTTTACTCGTGAAATTGGGGCGATAGTTAGTAAATAGGGGCGATGAATAGCAAATCAGTTTTCTGTTTGGCTTTGTTTTCTTCTTTTAAAACCTCAAACCACTCTTAAGTGTGCCTCCCCCGTATTCATTAAGGTGTTGTCTGGTTAACCATAAAATACATGGGAATTACAAATTCTTAGGAAGTGTAAAATAGTTTTTTGTTTGGTTATCATTATTGTAGGAATTTGCTTTTCCTTGGAAGTTCTTTTTCCTACAAAATGTAGGAATTTTAATTTCCAATGTTCAACCAAATGAAATTGAACACTTCCTAGGAAATGCAATTTCTTGGAAAAAACTACTTCCTTGGAAGTATTATTTCCCACATTGAACCAAACGACACCTAAGATTTCAAAAATCCACCTTATTCTCAAATATTTCTCGCAACTACCCTTTATCATCAATATTCTGAAAGCTATTGAAATCTATATTTAAYGTGATAGTATAATTTCAGAACCAAATTTTACTGAAATAAGAACATCATTAAGAGTTGTTGGTGTTCATTAGGCTTGTGGTGAATTTTTATATTTTATTTAAATACTCCCTCCCTTGCAAGAATTGACTTTTCACGCATTTATATGGAKAGATTTAATAATGTAAACGAGCAAATGAGTCAAAATCTATGTTACTTTGACACCCTCATCTCCCTCAAAAATCACGTGTCGTATCGTGTCGTGTCGGACACGACATGACACTTGGATACTTATTTTGATTAAGATTGTTAACACAATCAAGAACAAGATAATAAGTCTATTGTGTTAAGGTTGTTTTGATTAATTTGCTCGTTTACCTTGTAAAATCTTTTCCTTGAAGTGCGTGAAAAGTCTATTGTTGCAAGAATTGTGTTATAGAGGGAGTATTATTTTTTTGGATTATTAAAGCTRTTTAGGTTATCAAGGGTGTAGGACTATAGGGTGGCCACTGGCTAGCAAGAATGTGATTAATAATTGTTGGTGCTTTTTGAGTATGCCAGCTTCTGAGTTGTTTCCGCTTTTCAACAGAAATATCACAATGGAATTTAGGATATGAGAATTTTTTCAGTTGTTTATAGTGTATTAGTCTTTTTAGAGGTGATTCGCTAATAAAGAATGGAAAAGTCTTAAGCATGTGAAAGCAGAACTGAGAAAGAAATTGACAAAGACAATTTTCAGAACATTTTTTGCTCATTGGTGTAATTAATACAGAATTATAATTCATATTCTACCTCACTATCTTTCGGTTCTTTCCCTACCTTCATAAAAACCATGCCATGCTTGATTYCATTCTCCTCCTTAATCATCTTGTTCATCTTGCCGCCATTTACTATCTTCTCATGTCCAATCACCACCATCTCTCATCTGAGACTTGCTACAAGTTATCGCTTCTTACCAGTGTTACCACTGTTAGCTAAAAACTTTATTTCTGCCATTAGTAGCACCGCAGCAATGACTTTTTATAGGACCCTTTTTGGTTCAAGGTGGTTCTTTGGCCCAGGGGTAGATTCCGTAGTTTTGTTGTTTAATATCAACCACAGACAGCAATATGTAGAATTTTCTCCTTAGTTTACTCTCCCYAGTCCCCATATCTTCTGAAATCTGTGGAGTTGCGTAGGTTCTACTGCATGCCTTTTGTTTTTAGAGTCAAAAGCAACATGTCGGTGTTGAATGGTAGGAATGGATAGGCTAGTGGTGAGGCTAGATGGCAGACTTCGTGAGGTAGGATTTGCATGGTCATGATTTATAGTAGTGGTGAACTGGTGATTGGCTCTTGAGCATTAGGTTGGTGCTGAAAATTGTGTTGTATACAGTGTGGACCCAGACCCGGGAATTTGTCGATGGGGGGACAATTTTAGGTAATTCAAAATAAATTTATTTATTATAAAAATTG
>SNQN01006533.1:0-21176 GCA_008642245.1 Bassia scoparia | reverse complement strand
TTGATGCATTAATCGTCAAGATTTATATTTCAGTTGTACCTTTTCTGTACATTTTGTACCATAGTACTTCTTAAGAATAAATTTTGAATTTATAATACTTCGTAAGTAATCAAAGTTAAACGTACTGAAWAATGTGGGACAAACAATAGAATAAAKAAGTTGTAACCAGATTGGTATTGATCGTCCCATTTGTCTTACCCATTATGCTTCCTTTCCTCCATGCCACGGTGCCATCCTCAACTTTCACCACCTCCAACACTCCACCCATGGCCCATTCCCCCAACCAAAACACCCCCTCGACACTGCCACGACAGCCAGCAAACAGCCAACAAATTTTCTTTTTTCTTAGAAAAGGGGCCCCAAACCTAGTGCTCATAGTTCATGTGCTAATTAATGGCTCTCCAGCTTCTCTTCCCCTTTAAGAAACATGATTGTTTTTTTTTGTGTGTGTGTTTTAGAGAGCTACAAGGGGCAGGGATGAGAATTGATCCCAGAATCTCCTAAGATCGGGAGAGAATCTCTAACCACCTGAGCCATCTCTTACTCTCAGAAACATGATTGTAGTTGTAYGTGGTTGTCAACATGTCGTGAGTCGTGACCATGAAAGCGTCATTGGTTTGGTAAATATGGTGGTTTCGATTATGAAAATAGTGAAGGATAGTTTGATTCTTGGACATTCAATGATAAATTGTGGATGAATTTAAGCACAATAAAAACGATGGAAATCAATTTCATAATGCATGTAACTGTAAAATAATCTATAAAAACAACACGTAWGAATGGCAAAKGTGTTATTTGAAGGCGGATCCTAAACCTCTACCCTCTAGATTGAACACAACCGCACAAACACAGGTTCCAATTTTATCGGATGTAGAGTGTAGAACAAGTGCACAACAAGATGTAGAGTGTAGAGTGTAGACCGCGTAGTTGCAAGGTCGTGCACGGGACGAAGGACGTGACCAAAAAGGAGGACCACTTGGGTTAATTGGTTTAACTATGCCTGTGAAGTCAGAAGTGTGGTTATGTTATGCAGCCTTGCATAAATACACTTGTGAATGAAGGAGAATGGTACTTGCTCYTCTGTTTTGAGTGAAAGTTTGGTGAGCATGTGAAGGTAATAATGTCTACCACACTCACTTACTCACTTTCACCCCAAAGTTGACGTGCTCCTTGCCAGTTGCCTCCTCCCTTCACATTCTCTACCAGTCTCTGACAATAATGTCACAACCATATCATATCATATCATATCATTAACTTACTTTGTGCCTATCTTTCTCTAACTTACTCTCATTCATCACTACTTCACTACACTGTCCGTACACCTTTTTAAAAAAATATTAAAAATATAAATTCATGAGTCCATTAGTTATTATTAATCGTTACCTAATTTAAGATACCCCATTAAAAATTGCAAAATCGAAGGTAGTTGTAATCAGATGACTCGATTTGGGTGTTAAGAAACTTACTTGACCTAGTTTGAAATGATGCATATATGTTACGACTAAACAGATCCACCCATGATCCATGTAAATACTTGTATTGTATTCTAGTATATGTTTATTGCAATATAACGAATATGAAATTGATGAGATACGTATTGGCTCGTGCCATCGATAAATGAGGTGTGAATCTAAATTGAAACTCCACCTCTAAAGTCACTTTGTAAATTTTGTAACATCAAGAGGTGAGCTTTGGATACACATTTCATGTGGACTAAAGTTTTTGTGTTGAAACTTTGTCAATATTATTATACCATACTATTGCAATCTTACTTCTAAATGTAGAAGAAACTCTTATCACATGTCGATTTCAAAATTACACCTTATTTTAGGACTATAGTGGACTATAATAACTTTTGAATCATTAGACAAGACCTTTTGCTTCATATCACTCACCCATTTCCTATTTAATTATACTAATTACACAAAAAGTAAATCATAGATGTAATTAAATCCTCATTAATACAATTTTCGTCTATATACCAGACAAATCAATGTAGAGCCACTCTATAGATGAGCCCTTGCAACATCATCCACACTTCAATTTGCACTATGTACTACTACTTTGCAAAAACATACTTCCCCATAACAATAACTATAAATTTTTCTTCACTTTTTTGTATAAGTGGAAAATTACTTAAACAACTATTAGTCGGTAGTCTCAGCACGACAACACCCTTTCCTAACCATTGTAGGCTAGTACAATGGGTCATACTATCAAAAGTTTGCGATTAATCTAATAAAATCGAATTTATTACACCGAAACTAATATAAGAAAAATATTTTGCAACTTCTATCAGCTTCCTTCGATTTTGCCAATGCTATGAATTACATCCAAGCAAGTTCGTGGTAAACTTCCGTAAGTTGGTTGTAAGAGCATTTGCCATTTTTAGACATCAAGCAGCGCCAGAGCCTCAAATGACTAGCATAGGTTAGCGAAGACTCGCGCCTTTTGTGTGACTGACTTCATTCTATGTAAGGGGCACCAACTAATTGCAGCGCTCCAATTATGCTACTTTTTAGTTTTCTAAACACCATCAACAATAGGGTGAGCGTGTGCGGTTGTAACCGCAATTTGCGGTTTAGCATTTTCTCGAAAGGCAACCGCACGCAACAATTTCCAAACGCACATCAAACCGCACGCCAATTTACGTTGGTGCAGTGCGGTTTAACCGCCTTTCTTTATGAAAAAAGCTCCAAACTAACCTATTTTTTAAATATATTACAAGGTCTTTGTCTAATACATTAAAAATTACACTACTAAAACAAAGTCTTACTACAAAACGTAAAAGTTTATTGTAACGAAGTTTTTCATAATATATAAAACAAATAGAATATCGTTTCCGCAAGATCGCAACGAGACATCTTTGACGAAGAAATGAGGATGTCATTCCCCGCCTATCATTCAATGTCAATAATGACAAGAGAGTTAATAAACATAAACCAAACCAAACAGCAAAACCACATTTTTTTAACAGCAAAACCAAACCAAACTGTCAAATTGTGGTCCAATTTGCAATTTGTTGCGGGTCCATGCCAGACTGCACTCTTCTCGGCCCTAATCGAACAATGAGTCTGTAATTATAGCTTCAGGATGTAAACAGCAGTCCAAACCCTGTTGAGCACTGTACGAAAGACCTAATTCCTTTGTATGTTTATCTCTTGAACTTCTTTGCTCAATCTTTCTCTCCAATGACTAATCTCCATGTTATGTGATTCATGATCTGTTGGGTTAGAGTATCACCCCTTTAAACACAAGTCATTTTTGTAACACCAAATACCCAAATTGGGCTAATAACATTCAACCCATGCATTATTAGAATGCCTACTAAATATAAGAATAAGTTTTTAAAACCAATCATTGGAGTTGATCATGGAGACCCTCGAAAATTTTATTCGGAGGGGAAACGCAAACCAATTTTTTCAATGAATTCACAATCCTTCATTGTGGTTAAATGTTCATTAGGACTACAAAACAACACTTTGTATCAACTTATTCCTCTCATGGACAAGTTTCAGTATTGGTGTGCAATTAAACAAAAGCCCAACTCAAAGTAACACACAAAAACAAAGCCACGTGCACAAGAGGGGAACCACTTAGCAAGCCAAGGCTCTACAATCACCCTAAGTTAAATCAAACTTCTACTACTACTACTACTACCTACTACTACTACTACTAATACTACTAACTTACTACTACTACGTAGATTAATTAAACTCTTGACTACACCCAAATTTCTTCTTTTTACTCCTAAGTTAAAAATCAGCAAAATAAGCACAAAACTCTTCCCCTCCCTTTTTGGCCGGTTACATGGAGGCTTTTTGGTGTGCTTTGAGTGTTATTTCTTGTAGTAAACCACAACCTTAAATGCCTTAATCATTTAGGCTCAAACTCATCATTTTCTCCTATCAAAAAATGCAAAAAAAAAAAAAAATTATTCTGACCTTCCTCTCTCTCAACCAGCCGAGCCCCTGTATTCCAAAAAAAAAAACAAAAAATTTTGTTTGGATGATTATAATTGTTTATTCAAGCTTGTTTCGAAGGTTTGTAATCTTGCAATTCTGAATTTTCTTGAATGATTTCTTTTTCGTTCTTTTGAAGGTTTTATTTTCTCTTAATCAAGTAACTAGATTTTTCCTTCACTTTGTTCTTATTAACCTTAATCATGTTAGGATAATTAAATTGGAATTGTTGTTTTATCGATTTTATGTGAATTATGTTTAAATATATTTTTCGTTGCAAATAATGATGTTTGTAATAATTTTCAATGATCTTTCATATTTAATATAATTTAAAATTATTTAGGTTGTAATTTTTTCGTAGACTTGTGATAATTTTTTGCAATTTTCTAATTCAAAGATTAATTCTGATTTTGCGCGCGTGTTGTGGATTTTGTTCTATTAAGAATTTCGTGCTATATTTTTGTCAAAATTAATTTATTTAGTCCTTAATGATCCCTTAAATATTGGTATAATTTATTTTATGGGTTAATTAATTTTTATGCCTCAAATAAATGTTTCTCAATTGTATTAAACTGTTTTCAGCACCTTTGTAATCTGAAATTAATAAGTTAAAATTATGTTGTCACGTTTTTGCTCTAAAGGTCTAAAAAATAGTAGGGAACGACCAAAATAATTTGGTTAATTTTGATAATTTAATTGAATTAAAAGGAATTTTAACAATTATTCATTTATTCGTTTTTACAGTTTATAAATCTGAAATTATTTTATTTTGTTCTAAATAAATATTCCTATTATTTTCAGTACTAAAATGTTTTTAATCCTTTTGGTAATAGTCTAAATCAATTTGTTAATTAAATAATCTTTTGGAATATCTAATTACTAAACTATTTTAATACGGTGTTTGGACTTTTAATTTTCTGTTTTTTGGTTTCTGTTTTTAAACGCCACGAAATAGTTGATTTAGGTTGTAAACTGACTTTTAACATTCTTCTAATTTTAATAAATTATTTTAGAAGTTGTTTGGTTATTTTTAGATGTAATTTCGATTGGGTTTTTCAATTTATTTAAATTAATTAGCAAATTGATTAATTAATTTCCAATTTATGCTGTTAGAACCCCTACAATATTTTTAAACAGTACTCCCCTTGTTCCTTGAAATCATGCCATTACTATTCATACGCTTCCCAATGCATGTTTTGTATCGTTTATATCTTTAGTTATACATTTTGAGAAAATATGTAACAAGAATATTAAATAATCTATTCATTAGTACGAATCAAACAAGACCACACAGTGACTATTATTTATAATTATACATTTGACAATTATTTACAAGATTCTCTCACTTGTGAATAGTGAAATAAACGAGTGTGGCATGAACTTCATGGAACGGAGGAGATAGCCTAAACTTATATTATTTATTTATTAATTTTATTGATGAGTTTTGGCTTAATGTTGGTTGAATTAATAATTTAACAACGTTTTTTACTAATTCCTTGACATCTAGATATTGGATGGTCATGTGTGTTTTAAACTTAATTTTTGTATACTACTGTTTGGTCCATGCTGAATTACATGGTTTATGAAAGAATTTATTGTTCTTCTATGTGCATTTTTATTTAAATTATTTTTTTTTTCATTGTTTTGCAAAGATTTGAATGGTGAGTTTGATCTTTGAAACTTGGACTTTGACCTTGTTGAACTTTGATTTGACCTTAATACGGTTTTAATTACTTCATGGAATTATGAACTTGTTTTGTAAATGGTCATTTGACCTTTTGGTTTTAAGGGTAAGTCCATTTATATAGTGGCTAC
The DNA here is from genome assembly GCA_008642245.1 of Bassia scoparia. Classification (NCBI taxonomy): domain Eukaryota; kingdom Viridiplantae; phylum Streptophyta; class Magnoliopsida; order Caryophyllales; family Amaranthaceae; genus Bassia; species Bassia scoparia. The sequence continues at coordinate 15,399 of SNQN01006533.1, read as the reverse complement.
CTTGAAACAGTTGAATTTGATTTGGTTTGTTTTGGGAATTTGTTTTGGAATTGAATTTGATTGTTTTGTTTGTTGATAATTGGAAATCGTTGGAAGTCCATATGTTCCTTCGGATTGGACGCACAGTGATTATAAGTAGGATTGATTGGGCTAGTTGTCATCTCGTCCGAGCTGCATGTTCGGATAATGAGAGAAGTTTGGCCATTCTCAGACCGGGTTATAACTTGGTGGTGACCCGTGGTGCGTCCTGACTAAGCTAGGTCCTTAGTGAGCCGCGAATTTGTTCACAAGCGTCTTTCCAGTTACAAAACTTGATAAATTTTATGTTTAACTTGTTTGATTTTACTAGTTAACGTTTTTGGATTTAATATGGTCTTGGTACTCACTATTGGTTTTTAATTCACTTGGTTGTTTTCTATTTTGACTATAATATCTATGGAAGTCTTGTGGTTTTTGAATCGAATCCTTTTTAGTTAAGCTTCGATTCTATTCTTTTTTAAGTTCGACATGTGGTTTAAGAATGGTCTAGTTACTGGCCCACTAAAGTTGAGCAAAATTTTTGTGGTTTTAGATGAGTGCAGGTGAGGAGTGGAGTTGTTTTGGAAGCTACTGGGAAAGAGGCTTAACTGAGAACTTTAGGATACCCCTTTAATAATTCGTAACTTGTGTAGACGTTTTGAATTGCTTTAGTTATTGGATAAGATGTTGGCGCCTTGGATTTAATGTATAACTTTACTTTTAGCTTACTTGGAAGTTTTTTTATTTCTGCATCTTTGAGGACCCTACTTAAGGTATGTTTCCGCCAATGCACCTATAATAAGAGGGTGTTACACAACATATGCAATAAATCATTTAGTACAAGCATTGCGCAAAAAATGTTCAGCATCGCCCCCTATCAGCTTGCAGTTATTGCCAAAGCTACTTCCTCGATATCAAGGTAAACATTTCCTCGCAGCCCAGATACCATTAAGAACAAGCTGCCATACTCGACCAGAAAGATAGCAATAAACAACAAGTGTTCCAGCTGTCATAGCAAACCTGACAAATACACAGGATACAACAATGAGGTACATCTGCAAATCGCTTGTTTATAGCAGCCTATTCTGGAGAGTAAGCCATAAACTTAAAATGCTTCTGGACTTGCTTGAGTTATAACAATGAGCCTTCTCCAGATATTTGTTCTTGTACATTCATCCATAGAAAATGACTTTGTTTTCTATTAGTGTTCAGATTATCCAATGTAACTTAGTACACAGCCTATCATTGCTTGTATTCAAAAGGCTGCTTTATGGTGCATTTCTTAGTATAAGACTGGCGGTTTAAGCCCCTCGCTCACCTAAGCTCAGTTCCCTTAAACCTACATCATGTTCTCCCCTAGTACCCCTCTTATAAAACTATTCGAATTATTGAGACATGCTGCTTTCCCTTCCTTTTTTTTTTAAGTCTGGGATCGGAAAGCGGTGGGTTAGGATATCGTAAGACAAGCCAAGTATGATTATTTATTTCCTAGCTATTGCTTAAATGTTCGGGTTTCGGGTTGCCCTACGGGCTCCCTTTCTTGTTGAGAAAGCGTCAGCTGCAGGATAGGTTTTATTATATGAAGTTCTCTTAATCTCTTTCTTCCTCCCCCCCCCCCCCCAACACCAACCTCTCCAGTGGGGCTTCTCTCTTGCTTAGTTGCAAGTTAGTTATATTAGTCGACAATCTTACCCTAGACTTAGCTGCTTCTCTTATGATATTCCAATAAATCCAGTTTCAAAAAATATAATAATAAGTGATCATTGAACACCGCTGAGCATCTTAATCAAATAAAATCTTATCTTTGTTCCTCCTTCCTTAGAGTTGCGACGAATAGGGTACAAAGAAGGCAATGATTGCTTTCGATTAGTACCAGACCATGAGACTATCAAAACGTACTTTTGCCATAATTTTTTTCTTAAAGAAAAAAATATTTTTTATGGTCCATTTGTGTGTAATCGTGTAGGTGTATTTTGAAATTACTCATTCAAATATTGCAAACTCTAATGTCGTTGTAATTGCATAACTAATTTGATCTAAAAATTGACCTAATTTGAATTGATGCAATATTGTTATGTCTACCGTCATCACATGATCATGTAAAATTACTTATTGATTTTTATACTCGAATATGACTATAACATATTGGTTCATCATCAATGAAAATGAGTTCGTTGTCAATCTAAATCAAAACTACGTGATCCAAACGTAAATAACTCATTGCGACTTTAACACAAGTTTAGAGGTTAGCATTGTGTTACGTGTTAATTAAGATATAATTAGAAAAAAAATTAAAAAAAACCGAGTCTGACCCACACTAAAAATTGTTTTTCTTGGTGGCACATTCAATTTGCCGTAAAAATTTATCCAATTCAAACACTATGTTATATTAAAGAGACTTATGGCCCCATTCGACATCACTTCTTTTCTATTTTTTGTTTTATTCTTAAAGTCATGTAAAATAATATACAAGTATTATATTACAGATCTAAAAATTACTTAAACCTTTAGAATAGAATTGATTTTGAAAATTGACAGAGAAAGTCAAGCCACTTTTACTAATTTCTATTTTGTTTTATTTTTTAAAAAATGAATCTGGAAAAAAATAACAACGAGCTCTTATTTATTGGAGGAACTTTTTCATCGGCATAGTTATTCCTCGGGGTGTGAGCGGGCTGGATAGTTCCGAAAGGTTCCATCTTCTTGCAATCTTACTTCTTATGCTAGAACTCTCTCATGTTAATTTCAATGAAATTTAAAAGAAGTAGACTTAATCTTGAAAAACACGAGTAGTGACTTTTGCTTCAATATCAGTAGATTTATCGTCATTTCGTATTCAATTCTACTTATTATTGCACAAAATGCATCATAAATGTAAATAAATTCTCATTAATTTAAATTTTCGTTTTATACCAAACAAATCAATGTTTGAAACAATCTATAGATGATCCTTTGACATGATTCATCCACAGCTTCATTGCCCACTATCCCTAAGAGTTAATTGTATAAACAGTTAATATTCATTGCTACAATTTTTAATTTGGCACAAATTTTTATGAACTCAAATTACTTCCCATTCTGAAAAATAAACGGTCGTTATTATATAAAATATTTCAATTCATAATGGAAATTAGCATTATACACGAGATACTATATTTCGATTAATGTGACTATTTGCGTAAGAGCGTGAGAGTTATTTCGCACATTCCCCTCTCCTTTCCCTTACATGAACAAAAGATGCGGTTAGCGAATCATCATTAAAAAAAAAAAAGGACGGGTTATCATGGTCAATTCAAGAGACAATTTCGTTCAATGCAATAATTTAGATCCTGGCCGTAATGTGATTTGATTTAGCTTTGATGCCTCAAACTGCTAATCATTGCAACAATATATGCGCAAAGTTGCCTTCTTTAGACAACTGCTGTCATGCATTATCTACACTGACTAAGCGATTATCCATACAGCATGACAATTATAATTAAAGATGTATAGATTTATAAGTATATATATAATTTGGAATTTACATGTGGTGAATGATAGCATATTATCTCTTAGACTGGGGAAAAAGGATATAAGTAAAATCTCTAGTGATATTAAGCCAAGGGGATGCTATGGTGTCTCCCCTATGATATAGCAATATCACCCTTAAGTGAAATTAGTAATTCAAAAAATTAATTCAACAACATCTGTAAATGAAAGACTTAAAGTCATAATAATGTCATGCAGTGATAGGATAAAAGAATGTGAAGTTTAAGCAAAAGAGACAAAGTGTATCATAGATTTCAAGAATTTATCAGATTCAATTTATCAAAGCTATTTTGCATATAATTTTTCTCAGAATTAACAAATTAGACTAAAGAAAGAATCAACGTTAATAAAGCATTCTAATGCATTGTCGTTATATATGTCAATCAAATATCATGCAAATCTAGATCAATACGTTAATGCATAATCCTCATACATTAATGTGTAAAGAGGAGCAATGTGATTCCCCATTGAAAGTGTCCAGTGTATACCTTTTTGAGTATCGAAATATATTTACCAACAGAACCATAAATTATTCTATAAATTAGATTTGATACAATTATAAAAACTTTATTTTCAATCAATTAAGCTCTCCCTATTGATTAGATCAATATGATGGTCAAAGAAACGTATATTATGATCAATCGCTTTCTTAGTTAAGCTTCTTGATCTATTCAAACAATCAGATCCTGTTAATCAATTCTTGACATCCCTTCAACTACATTTGAATTTAATTTGATATCTAAATTATCAATCATTTATATAACAATTAATCGTCATACATGCTTATTGGGATACATATATGTTTCCACAAATATAATGTACACTTACTGAGGGTATAGAATACCTAAAATTCTCATTTGCTACTCTACCATGAAGGAGCTTCAAAGTCATTCTATTTCTCATTCTTGCTCCTAATTTAGGTTCACAAGCATTAAAAAGAGCTTATTTTCATTGTTAGAACAACTTCAGTCGATAATAGTCGAGGATGGGTGTCTTACCTTATTCTTGAGATGCCAGTCTATTAATGTTTCATAATTTGGTAAGTTTTTTGCGATGTTTTGATTTGAGGAAGATTTTAATTTTAGTAATATTGTGTATCTCAGTGACATAAACGATTTGTCATCATCATAATTCCCGAAATCAATCTGTCTGTTGATCGTTTAGCAGTTTTTTTTGTTAGTTATTTTCGTAAAATCGTTTATTTTACGATATATTTTGCTAGTTAAACTATGTATTATTTTGTGCCTAATGTTATGTTAGTACGTATTATTATTAAATTTTGTGAGAGAGACATATTTGCGATCATCAGACCAGAAGTTAATATAACAATCAATGACACAGAGACTTAAGAGAATCTCCCATTGAACTATGGTTTAAGGTGATAATAAAAATATTAAATCTTATGAGATGTATTTGGATTTCTATGATTGATCTAACATTATAGTACTTCCAACAACGACAGTGCGACAATTCAGACGTGCAAAATACTAGATACGATATGCTATATAAGTCAAGGGGACAATGGTGTCCCCCTAGACATGACTTATATTGCCCTTTAGTAAAATATAAATAACATATTTAAAATTCCTTCATTATTCTTTCCACTTTAAAAATTTCAAATAAGTAAGTTTAAATTTACCCAAATAAAAATACTATTTAAATGTTAAATATTCATGATAAAAAGAATTATGATTGAAATTGCAATGACACAATATTTAAAACAATTTACAATTTTAAAAAGCGTCATATATATAACAAAAAAATTCCTTAGTTTTAACACGCATAGCGTGCACCAAAGAAACTATCAATTATAAAGCCAAGGTGAGCAATGGTGTCCCCCCTTGAAACTACATATTGCCCTTAATGAATGATTTTTAAAAAATAATTCAAACTAATTCTAAAATTAAACTTTAAACCATTAATTAAAACATAAACAATGATGCAAATTAGAGAAATAATTGAATAGTTTTAACAAATGAGTCTCTAGCCATTAGCTATAACGAATCAAATTAGTCAAACTGTATTGAGATTAATTTATTAGAATTTACAATTAGTGATCCAAAATGTCAACGTTTGTAATTAAAAATAAATATTGCCATTTATTATGTCATCAAGTAAAATACAGTGATTTAGACATAATTATAATAATTATCATTTATATGTAAATGCAATAAATCGGACTCTAATTTACAAATGGGATTGTTAAAATTAATTAATTGTATAATCCACTATATAACCACACTCTCTCTATAAAATATTTAAGAACGCAAGCTCTTCATTCTACTCAATCTATTTGTACTTTGCATGTTTCTTATTTTTAAGTTTTTTCCCCCTTATAAATGATCAAAAGGGTGATACGTTAATATAAGATTGAGATGTGAGATTTCAAATTTACTAATCTTGTCCACAATACTTTTATTGTAATTATGAGGCCAAAGACCTCATCTTACTATCTATATATCTTTAATACATATTTTATGAGTATATATATTAATCTTATTTATTATTGATGAACATTGTATGTACATATATATATATTATACGATAGTGCAATGTTAGTTGAATAAGAACTATCATTTATTAGTAAGTACCAAGTTCACTATTTTTGTTACTGACTTTTCAACAACCGTTTAAAATCATGGTGATGAAACAATATTGTTAAGCCATTAATTTGCTAGGAATTACTTAAAAAGTTATTCATTAATTATGTGATTTAAAAAAGTTTTTTACATAATTAATGTGCTATTACAATAATGAATTTCTTAATGTTGATCGGAACATTGTTAAATATGACACTGCACGGCATCGCGTGCTCAAAAATACTAGAATATAATTGGGAGTGATTGAGTAAAATGCCAAGTCATGATAGTGGTTTTTGCCCTACTGTTCATCAAAAACATTATTTAGTCAAAAATATTATAACAATACTCTCTTATACCATTTCAATTATTTCAATTTTTTTTAGTTTTACACTTTTCATTTCGAACACTTTTAAAACAGTTGTTGCCATCATTTTTAATAACATTTATCATTTTTATCTATTTATTTATTCTAACATTAATTTGTATAACTAATACCCGAATGTATTCACCAAATTTTATTTTTTTTTCCAAAAAATTTACATCATACATTACTCTTTACCTAACTTATTCGACAATTTTTATTTAACTCAACCCAACTCTAACACCGTAAAAAAAGATATGAAAAATCTTAAAAAATCGAAGAGGACTGATTACTAAGCGTTACATTTGACTTAATGGCTCTCATAAAATTTTTTGCTTTTTAATATTGCTTCAAATTTAAAAATACGATGAAACTTGAAGGAAAAAAAAAATGGTGTGACCTTAGGCTGTTAATAAATCCTTTTTAGATAATTACCATGATTTAATATAAGTGCAATTACTTAGAAAGAGAGGAGTCACCGTTACCATTGAGAATTGATTTGATGCATTTTGCCAATCACAAAAAAACTCAAGTTTAAAATAAGAGCTACCAACGTTAGATTACTCAATCATGTTTCTTAAAAACTTTAAGCACTAATGTTTTCTTATGTACGTACGTAGGGCAGCACAATTACAATGAAATTGGGGAATTCAGACTTGTAAACTATTGTGTACAAGTCTCATAAACCTTCACCAGGCCATTTAGGTCCAGAATCTCATCATTTAATCTTTTTTTTTATGCGAATGAGTCACAAAGGCGGAGATACATTTACAATGAGAAAAAGGTCTATAGGTTGATGATTCGAAAGCTCAAACACTGGGATCAAAGGTTGGATTTGAAAACAATTGCTCCCAATTTCCAAACCTTTCCTCACCTCATCAGTCAAAGCAAACCTTAGTGTTAACCTTGGAAGCACGGGACACCGCCAAAGTTTGCGTGTCCCATGATCGAACACGGACACTCTTTGGACACGCGTAAATTCGTGTCCAACATAGAAAAGACGATGTCCGTATCCGTTATCGATATCCGTTTGTGCAAACCTTATGCAGGTGCTAACTAAGGCGTAATGGATCACATACTTAAGTTAAGCATTGTGTATTTCTTGTTACAGTAGCAACAAAATACAATGTTACTTGGTACGTGCACCACGCCCTGGCTCATTTTTTTTAAATTTAATGGGTTGGCTTGTATAATCATGACTCGATGAGCTGTGCAAAGGTGTCCAAAGTGATGCAATATGAGATTACCACAAATTTTGCTTTGGCAAATGACAGCAATTTTGAATTTTGACTAAGTACTAACTGTCCATAGTTGGAACGCATAGTTGATCATGTTTCTAATATTAATGTTTTTGCTATTTAAAGTATTAACTTCATCATTAACATTTAATTCATGATGGCTAGTTGTGGGAACAGGAAATAACAGTGGTAATTAGCTTAATTTTTTTAGTGGTAGGGTATTAGCTTAATCAATACAATCTTTAATTAATTTAGAGGTTGAGATTTAATTAGTATTCCGCTCTTCATTCGAGTATCCAAGCCAATAGCTAAATGTCAAGATTTATATTTTAATGTTCGGTTCATTATTGTCCGTCCACTCCTCTAAGTATATGGTCACTTTGAAAGTGACGGAGTTATGATATTATGTTATGCTAGAGTCTTTATTGAAGATATTTGAATAAGGCATCATTTTTATGGATTGAAATGGAATATGGTATAATTTCTGTATTCGCCTTATCGTAGGGGCTCCGTGATTTTTGCGCATACCGCTCAAAAGGTATGTCTTTTGTGCCGACCTAACCCTCTCTTTATCAGAACGTGCCCTAGTTGTTTGAAAGTATGCGCAAGAAGTAGACTGAAAGTGAAACCAATGCACCTATGTTTGGATGAAAGTTATCTTCATGTTATAACACTGTGTGAATTACGAAAAAGCACCGATTTGAGTTAGAAAGACAAAATGTATCATAAGATTGTGTGCATGCAATTATTATTACAAAACATATATTTCCATTATGCTGTAAATTTCCAGCATACATAGGTTAGGAGTTATACAATAATAACAGACAAAAATCAAGTTCCAAGTGGCTCGTCAGGCAATCACTGTTGTTTATATGGTAACATGCTATTATTTCAGTTTGTGCTATTATAGTAGACTTCATTAAACACCCTAAATATATTAAATATGAATGTTTTGTGTAGGGAGAATGTTATCTATAGTCACCAAGCCCAATTCACTCCCTTTCCTTACTCATCTACAGTCACCTCTAGCTCACTATAATCATCACTTCCATTCTTCCTTTGAGCTCATTGAATTATCCCCAATCCACCATATATAAGTGTTCTCTAATTCTGCTATCAATTCCGTGTAAAGAGGACCATCCTAAATCAGAATCCCATCCTAAAAACTACCTTCTTATTGCTTTATCCAGCTCCTAATTGTCCCCAACTCGTCGTTCAACAACGAACCTACCATTCTACGGCCACAAAACGCGTACTTTCCCTACCCCACCCGACATATGCTACACCGTACCACCCCACCACGAGTTGTTTTAAAGCAACATATTGCGGTTTCGTTTCCTTCCTCAATAAGAAAAGTTACTACTTATTTACCGGGGCGCTGAACACATAGTACTTGAAAGGTTAATTTTTCTTGAGGCCGTTTCCATCCCATTCCATAAGCGGTGGTAGTTGATTGATAATTAGGTTCATGGATGTACCCGGAACTGAAGCTAGTCCAGATCCCACTAATGTACGAAACTTTGGACCGAGGGGTTGCCTTATTGTTGTAATTCACAAAATTAGTCAATGGATGAAGCCTTACCATATTCTTATGTATTATTTTAAACCAAGATAATTTTGTTAGTCTATATTACATTTTGTTTTTCGAACCATTAAATTATTGTGTGAGTACTGTACTATTCCTATAAGTGGCATTGTCGGGTCTAATCTCCAGAAACTTGTCAAAATGTAGAGAGTATAGTGTAGTAAGAATCTCTATTCTTGATCGGTACCACTCTTAACCGAGCCCTCGTTCTCATTAAGTAGGTTAAGTAGTTGATTATTAATAACTATATCCTGCTTGATTTTTCCTATGAGGTTCCGATTGCACACCAACAATGTTAAGTTAGACATCTTAAGGGAACAATAATTATATTGCTAGTTAAAGAACGTAAGTTGAGTAGTGCACAACCCTGATCTTCCGGTATAGACTTATGAAGCACCCTCAAAACTTTTTTTTTTTTAATAAAAAATATAGACTTTTATATATGTAATGCTACCAGAATAGGTGCCTTTCGTTGTCGTGATACCATGCGCCAAGTACTCATACAAATACAAATAATCTAAATTATCTCCACCACTTGTTTTTGAAATCTATCTCAGTGTGAAAACCAGATCATTTTATATAGCTTATACCACTTATCTAAGTAACAGGGTTGTTATCATGAATCTAATGAATAATCTTATTAACTACCTGTCACCAAATATAAGTTTACTCAGTTGTGCACAAAACTTATTATTCCTTCGTGTGCATGTGTTTCAATATCATCCACATTGCTAACAGTTTGATATTCCGGGTGCCGGCTAACGTGATCCGCCAAGGCATCTTATGCTGCCTTTCTTTACTATCATGACCTCAGGAGTAGTAAAACCAAGAAATTTGCAAGTTAGTTTGTTAAAAAGCGTTAGAAAGACAATATGATTGTATCGTTGGTGCAGATCAATATGATAGGCTAACAGAAAATGAGCGCACCAAACTCGTTAACCTCTCAAAAAAATAGAAATTATTAATGCATTGAATCCTATAAGGTTGCTTATTATTTATCTAAGAAGGTTGTAATAAATCGTATTTGCTAATATAAAATATATACATGAAGTGGACAGTATTACTTAGAGTAAGCCTTGCTCTACGAACAAATAGCAATGCAATATAACAAAATGTCTCAAAGGGAATTAGATATGAAAGAACTCTTGGCCCGCTATAAAAACGGTTAAGACTAGCGACAGATACATCCTGTCTTTTTCGAACATCCGTTTGCTCTTAGTTATCCAATCAAAGTAATTTTTTATTAATTTATAAAAGAAATTTGTACTTTCTGGCACGCTAGAAATATACTCTGAAGAAAACTTTACCTAGATACATAAGTAAGGATCCTCGAGTTATTAAAATCACTATCATGAGAACAATTACAGAGCCTAATCCCAATATGTCAATAAGAAAATTCTCAAAATTAAGTCGAAATGGCTCACCAGTGTTTTCCTTCCAACTCTCCCTTCTGAAGTGGGTCCATTCCAGATAACCCCAGCTGTGATTAATGTGAGTTGCATTAGAGTTTGTTCGTTCATATTTTCTCGAACTGTCGTTAAGTTGTGGTGTCATCAATCTGCGTGTACATCTTTCACTTTCTGCAAATTGCATGAGTTCCCTTTTTTTTTTCCATTTGAATATTTTTCTGGATGTTTTGGATTTGTTTCTCTCTCTGTTGGGGCAAGAATCTGGGTGCTCAGTTTCTATCTGTGCCAGAGAGAAGAAAAAGGGGGGAAAATTTTTATGTAAGAGTTTTCGAATCTTTATTGTTGAGTATAATGTGATGATTTGAGGTTGTAATAAGAGGAAAAGAAGATTTAGGAGAAGTGTTGACGTAGGAGATCTGTCCGAAAGAGAGGGAAAAATCCCAGGTAAATGATGTTCCCATTTCAATTTGTGTGCAGGCATTTTTAATTTGTTTTGGTGCTTTTTGATTATTTTGATGTATGGGAATGAGAAGAGAGAGGTGTTGAATAGAAAAAAAGACGAAAACTGTATATGTGAGTATTTTTTTACTTTTCTGGGTATCGTTTGGAATCTTGCAATTTTTATCATTTGAATTCAGAAAATGTAGGATCCAAGAGATAATTCAGTATGTTTCTGGGATATAAAAATTATGTGCATCCCTTAATGCTCCAAATTTTTCATGTGAAAATGTGATGATGGATACTAATGATGTTTGTGGAGTCATGAGATCTCCGTGTTGATTATGAGTAAGTTAGTAATGCCTCTAATGAACTACAGATTTCATCTATATTGAAATAAAGCACAAGTATTTTTAGTGGTGTTGCTACACTGTACCCGTCATTTTGTCATTATTTTATATAGTTCAACCTTATTTACTATGGGTAATAATTTTATTGTCATTAGACCATACTTTCCCTTGGGTGGCGCTAAGCATTGTCGCCATAAAGCCTTGATTTTGCGGGTTACTCATAAAATACTCAGCAATATTGTGTGCGTCTTGCTCGAAGTAGTCAAGAATCGAAACAATTAGCCTTATTATTGCGTGAATGATGTGCTGTAATTCCGTATTTTAAAACAATGGATTTCTGTTGAGGTTAATTTGAACTTGACGTTACTTAGAATTGTTTATTATTGTACTGTGTTTTTATCTCACGTGAAGTTTAATTAAGATTTGAGGCTCTGGATTTTAAATATGCAGATTTCTGAATATTCATTTCGAATATTTGTTGACGTTAATTTTGATTGCTTTTTATACACTACATAATTTAGTTAGTTATAAACGACCTTCAATTTTAATTTTTGATGTATAATGAGGATTTCTAAAAAATATTCGTGATATTAGATTTCTTTATGATAGATTGTTATATTGAAGGTGTGATATACCGCAGATGAGTATTTTAGTGAATACTCGATCATAAAGTTGAGAGAAGATAAGTACCTGCCATGGTTTCAAGTCTTGATTGAATAGATAGTTAAGCCCACTCCACAGCCAACTACGCTCGACGTCTAAGTTATTAACAGACGCTTAGGTTTGAAACGTATAGACCAATACTTCCATCTCTCTCAGCCCACTCGGTTTTTTCATCAATGAGTCCCTCCGATAAAGATTCAAGACATTGGAGTGTGTGTTTGAATTTACTGCTGTTTTGCCCTGCTTGTTCTAATAAGAAAGTTAAAAAGAAAGGTTCTGAAGAAAACAACAGTCTGAGGCAGTAGTTCCATCTGAGCCAGTTGCTGTCTCCTCCACCTCTTACCTCCCAGTGCCTATCCACTTCTCTATTATGACACTGGTTAGTCTATTGATAATTCGGACTAGCACTCCTGAAATTCATAATATTAAACCATTAATCAGAAAGCGACCAGAACATTATAGCAAAATGCTAATTCAATATATAAAATCTTTGTGTGATAAGAGCAAGATTGCCACAGCCGGCTGCTGCAGAAGGCGGTGTGCTGCTTGTTGCAGCTGCTCTCTACGGCCGGCCTGCTGAGATTTGTGTGCGACTAAACTACTGTGTTATCCAAAATCTCTCTAAGATCTATTGCTAGGTTAAACCTGCAAAGGAGCAGAATTAATTAGTTCCGCTATTATATAAAATCTATGAACTGCCTCCAATAATCTAAGCTGAAGATATCTAGGAATTCTCAAAAAATTTCCCGAAATATATTCCTTTTAGAACAATTATTTTAAAAAATTTAAGTTTATCCAATAATTTTCTTGTAAGATTATATTACTCAGACTACATGTTTAAATGTTAATAAAGTTATGCTTGGCTTTAGATGAAACCTATTATTACCTTTTGAATAAATAACCCTAGCTACTTCAATATATTGGTGATTTGGTTAGCATAAGGAATACACTTGGCTCTTGTTGTATAGAAGATTTTCTCGTTTTTTTGAGCATTTCTTATTGACGTCTCTCGATTGAATGACTTGATCGTGTTAGCGTGATAGGTGGTGTTGTCATTTATCTAGCTTCGTCTTTTTTTCGTGACTTAATAAGTTGACAAGTATGCTCTTAATATGACAACGACCACCAACGTATGTTAAGTCAGCATTGATTTAGAAGTGCTCAGTTGAGCGTAAGACAAAGGATTGTAATAGTTCTCTATACTCTTGGGCTTCAATAAGTCATCAAAGCAAGTCTAGCGGATGAGGAATCTGTAGTGCAAATGATATGTGTTTTTGTAGAAATTTTGTAACAAAAACCGAGTCTACCTTCTACATTGTTTAAAGCTGTTTGTTTGATTTTTAAATTAGTGCGAATGAAATGAGGGATGATCGATGTGTACTATGGTGTGCATGTCCGTGTTTGTTGCCTTGTAGAACTCAATTCTATGCGGTATATGGCTTATGAAATGTTAGATATTTTTGCATGTTAGGCGATAAACTTGATTTCTCACTACATCTAAATTTTTGAATTCTGATAAAACGTCGGGGCTCCCAGTTGGTGATTTTTCATCTTTTCAGGCATAAGGGACGAATGCACACTGGCACTTCAAGGAGTGGTGTGTGAGGCCTTTAGATAGTCATTTGATCTTAAAGGGGCTTTTAGTCTGGAACGTCAGCAGCGAACACTAACCATGGTTGTCGCCTCATAAAATATTGCCCATTGCAGATACACTGGATTGTCCCTTGTGTGCGGTACTATAATCCCTAATATACTCCAATGTCCATCCTCCGCCAATGCCTCTGTGTGGACTTACGAGAAGAGTCACTGAGTTGTTCAGAGCCGAGCAACTTCTCGGCTCCATTCCATACGGGCAATCTCCAAAAGCATGCGAGAAGTTAGCTTTAGAAGAGAAGATTGTCGAAGTGAAGTTTTTTTTTAGACCCTCTCTTTTATTACTTTTCATTCTATTATTACAGTGGCAGGGTAATATTCTTGTTGTATGATTGAAATGACTCTCGATCCGGCATACTTTTTTGTCTGCTGTATACTGCACTGAGCGAGAAAATGTCCACTTGTTAACGTACAGTGTAGTTCGATTCACTTGTGTTCGATTGTTGTGTATTCTCCAATTCTGTCAAGATAACTAGTCCGTGTACATACTTCGAGGATGAACTCAAGGTGGGAATCAGAAGCTAATTTGGGGGGTGTGTTAATTAATTTGCCTATTATGGCAGATGGATTGAAAAGTATTGCGGCGTGGATTAGCAGCACTGCTAAAGATCAGATATTGAAAGTCCGAAGTCTCGATTGTACCGTCATAGTCAAACAGCAGAGCCAGTCTGATCGCAAAGATTGAATAGTAAGGTCTGCCAGTCGCTTATGTGCCCTTCACTCATCAGGTTTGTAACTGAATTTCTGTTATCCCGAATCCGTCAACAATCTCTACAGCAATTATCACTCTAGTTGGCGGCAGTGAAGATATATTATAGATCACATGTAACTGATAAAACCGACTTCGATATTTTAACTTGTATCACAACCTAGAAAGAACAACAAACATTCTCAAGTAACACCTCCCGACATCATAGCATGGACCCAATTAAACTCCGACATTCGAATGGGGATGGAGTTTGGTTGAAAACGACATAATCTTTTTGCTGATTGGGTGCTTGCATTTCGTTGTACAGAATCGGGCTCTGCTGCTCTTAGCGCCCAGCGCAAGGCATGGGGAATGACAAGACATAGCATCTGATAGGGCATTAGCTAGATGACACAGATCGTTATCTTCGATCTAGTTCCTTTGAACCGATGTGCCTATCTCTCTTATCGGCATGCACCTCTGTTGCGGGTGTGAACTTAAATTTCCGTGTTCTTTTGGCTTGACTTTACAATTTGCTCTCCCGATTTGTCGATCTCCCTTCGTAGGTATGTGTTTTTACAAGCCTTGCCTAGCCTCAGTTGCGTCAATGAGAGCTGTTTCCGGACACGCCCGTCCTTCCTACCATGTCGCCACTGTATACAGGGCATTTTCCGCATCACAATTTACCCCTGTGACTCTGGATGTTGCCCACATAACGTTCTCCCAAGGAGTTGGTCATCTTCAAACCACGACCTGAGAGAGAGCCCAAGGGTGAATGTTTGGTTTCCAGATGATGACACCAAGAGTACGATGAGCATCCAATCAAAGAATTAACACCGAGTGAACAATGCAATTTGGGTCTTCAAATGCAGGGCAATCACGGAGG
>SNQN01006532.1:7779-30792 GCA_008642245.1 Bassia scoparia | reverse complement strand
ATCTTATTTTTCGACTCAAAACTTTCGAATCAAAGACACATAAAATATTTTTCAATGCGTTTTGGAAATCAACTTTTCGAACTTGACTTCATGAAGAGTGAATCGTGGTTACGGGTTTTGAAGTGGGAGTGTTTCGGATCGTGGTTTTCGAAATGTAGGTAGGTTCGGGTTTAGAAGGTGGTTGATGTGTGTTTGATTGATGGTGTGGTCCATGGTTGATACGGTTTCGATAGTGTTCGAAGTTGAAGGGGTGCTTGGTTCGAATTGGTGTTGAAGTCGGAATGGGTTTCGATATGGTGGTTGTGGCGCGGTGGTGGGTGTTGGTTAGTTAGCGAGGTGGTTGTTGGACAGTTGTGGTGCGCGGTTGGTGGTGAATGTTGGGTTGAGGTGAGTGGGAAGAGTGGAGAGTGGGAGGGTAAGGGGGAGTTTGGGGTAGGTGTTTATTTTATTTTATTTTTTAAAAAATATTATAATTAACCAACTTTGGTAAATTAACCATTTTGGTTTATGTTTGGAAGAGTTAAAAACTCACGGTATTTATGTCTAGAACAAAAAAACATTGGTGTATTTGTAAAAACACGATAAACTACGGTATTAAAGAAAACACCCATATTATTTAAGCACAAACATAAGAAGAATTCAAATAAGTGATAGTTAAGCTACTTATAGTTTAAAGTTAAGATAGGTGGTGAATACCTCAAGGCAATTCCATAATAGGACCAACTATGCTCAAGGGTGGCGGTACTGTCCTGAGGTCGTAGCGGTGGTTGGTTAAGTGCCGACGTGACAGATTGTTGCGGTATCGACTGTGATGGGTTGTTGTCATGAGAGGAACGTTTGTCACCAACAAAACCACAAAAAACACAAGTATGAGATCCCAAAACACCAAGTGTACAAATTTACAGGAAAAAAAAAAAAGAAATACCTAAAAAAACAAATTTAAACCTTAAAACAGATACCAGTAGCCCCATCTCAAATCCAATATTGATCTATTAGCCCAAAAATAAAGCAGCAATAAATGCGAGCAATTCCATCAAATAAAACTAGATCTAATCAAAACAAATCGATTAACAAAAAGAAGAGTAAGGTAAAACTAAAACCCAGCAAACCAAACCAATTAAGGGTCAAAATGCGAGCAATTCACCAAATAAACTAGATCTTATTCAAAGCACAAAAAACTAAACAAAATCACCATAACTGCAGTAGATCGAACAATTCGAGTAAGAAAAAAAGGCATCGAGACATAAAGAAGAGAAGATGGCACAACAATAATCTAGAAATTCGAATAACAAAAGAAAATTGAAATCTGATTTCACCAAACGAAAACCCTAATTTCGAAATCTGGAAATAAAAAAACAGAAAAAAAAACTTGACAACAAAATCAACAACAAAAGAAAACGAAAATAGAAGAAAACCCTATACCTAAAAGGAAATTAGAAGAAAAACATTTTCAAAAATATAAAAACTTAACCAAACCACAAGAGAGAGGAGAGATGGTGCTGTCATGTTGTGGCGATCAACTCGGAGGAAGGCTGAGGTAGAAGGGGGAAGGGAGAGGAGAGATGAGAGAACAAAGAGAGAGTTAAGGGATGCACATTGAAAGTTGTGAGAGAGAAGAGAGAGGGAGTTGAGAGTGAGGGTTAAAATGAGAGAGAGAGGAGTTGAGAGGATGAGAGGAAGAAAGATGAAGAGGATGAAACGAAAGAAGAGGGTCACGAAGAAGAAGATGGAAAGAAAAAAATAGCTTTTTTATTTTAAAAAAAACCTTACCGACCCGAATAACTTCGTGTCGGCAGATAAAAATATTTATTGTTTTTATTTAATTACGTTGATGGAGGAGAGGTGTGGACAAAAACATTAATCACATCATCACCGACCGAAACAATCTGTCGGTACACCACCCGATATTAAAATCGTCAGGAATATGCGACCGAATAATTTGGTCGATATATGACAACCGACCGTATTTTCGGTCGGGCTTCGTTAGATGTTACCGACCAATGTTGCAGTGGTTATCAATATTTCGTCTGCCTTACGCGATAATTCTAGTAGTGTTTTGTAAAAGGACCTATATGCCTTTACCTGTTGCTGTATCTAGAAGACTCCCTCACTCCCTAGGCGTCGAACTTATCCAAATTTCCTTACCCATATTATGCACATAACACTTAACATCCAAAAGATCACAAGGTGGCAATATTGGATTTTCTACCCCTTAAAGTTCATTAAGGTGTCTTCTCAGAAAAGACAAAGCAATTGCTCTGTTTAGCGAAATGTAACATGCGTGTACTTACTGCTTCCTCCAGAAACTCTTAGGAAATCACTTCAATAAATTGTTTCTGGCCATCTCCTCTAAGGTTCTTCTTCTCCCTCTCACTACTCCATCTATTGTGGAGTTCTTGGGAGCTGAAAAGTTGTGACTTACACCGTTGTCCCTGCAGTAGTTAGTAAACACTAGCAATCTCAATTCAGTACTATGATCAGATCTATACTGCAACACCAGTAACAGTTCAACTGGTTCGGTGCAACTGTTTTACCAACAACCTTTCGAACCATCAAAGTCTCATCTTTGCAGACAAGAACTAGAGTCCAAGTGTACTAGCCAGAATAGCTCATCCCACATCATAACACAAAACAATTACTTGTGTACAACATCGTCTCTGTGATACACGTCCATAGACCACACAAATCTATTATGATCAGTTTCAAAGTGGTCTGCTGTACTGACCTCGTCTCTTTGGCTAAAAGATATTTGACAATGCTTACCCTGCCACACTCTGAACATACTCGATTCCACCACGTACTTAAATGTTTGAAGTCCATCACTAAGTCATGTTTTGAGTTTGTTCAAATAAGTTGTATCAACTAGCTGCCCCAATCTTTTTATGCAAACCCTGATGTCTTTCAGTGGACAAACACTCAAAACAAACTGGACTTGTCCTTAGGAATTTCATCCAGATAATGTGATATAAACATCATCAACACGCGTTACCCTTGGCAGGACCATTCACTGTTGCATTCTAACTATGTGACAAAGATTTCAGCTTTAAACTTGATCTATTCCTTTGTCACACAGTTTGGAGAATATACTCAAGAGATTATGTTGTAAGCCCTCAACATAATATACATCAGTACAATGCTTGGAAAGAGACTTACCAACCTTACCAGGCCAACAGTAGTGAACCCTTATCTGTTGTCCCTAAAAGGTGACTCTTCCCCCTTCATAGGCTCAATGAGAGGAGACTGTTCCTTGTGTCCTGACATGTTCTTGACACCCCTGTCAGGATATACCAGTAGGGTATCTCCCTCGACTTAGCTGCAAAACGCAATTCATATACGTAGTTTGGAACCTCATACCAACCGATGGGTCCCAATTCATCAACAGTAGCTGTTTTTGGTCCCTTCCATGACACCAGAAACTTGACATGCTTACTGTTCCTTTTGCTTCCTCTTCCTTGAAACATTCCATGAATTTTGTGACCCTAACCCTGTACAACAAAATTGCACCACATGACATACCTTTGGCAGTCACATAATTACTTTCTTGTACCCTGTATCCACGTTAGATGTCATCTGGGTGACCCCTTGTAACATCCTGCTTTCTGGCAGTGTACACTAGACACAGACCTCCACGTTTCCCGCAAGGACAAAGACATGTATCTGATCCTCGCATCAGTAGCTCTATCACATGTTTCTTATATTTCAAGGTTCTTTGCTTTGGTTTAAGCATATTTCTTAATATTGCTGCGTTTCTTTTGTCATAGATTTCTACAGTCATTTTCAAATCTCCAGAATCCATTTTAATGCATTGAAACCACAAATCACTTAGTCATGTTGACTGACTGTCCTGGCTGCCTTTCTTCATTTCATTGAATCTCACACAACTATGATCACAATATCTGTCCTTACATACTCATCTATCATCTGACTAAATTTCAGTCAGATGAGTATGATAGGGGAACAAGTCAGGGTACAGTCTTGGTCTTGCTGACAGAATATCCTATAGCAATCCTGACACAATCACGCATAGCAGTTGAAGGCTCTTCATATAGGTAGCCTTGCTCAGAGTTCTTTCGCCCTTTCCTTGGCTGCGCAAATCGATTCTGGATCAACTCTTGGGTTTAAACACTAAAATCCACCAAGAACCAAGTTAAGTCACTACTCCATTTCAGAAACTCCATTTAGCAATGAAAGTTGACCTAAACTGTTTCCCAATTCCAACTTTGCACTTCTTTAATTCCACTTCCAGTCGGCTTCTCATTTTTTCAACTGCACAAACTTCCTGCAGTGTCACAACTACGCTACTTAGCAATTTAATTCCTCAGTTTTCTTTATTAATAGTCCTTTTGCCTTCTATATTAGGCAATTACTCAGTCTAAAACTTCTGATCGAGCATAGGTCATCTTAAACATTCAAGCAATTTATCCCTACATAGTTCATACATACAATTACGATTATTGGAAGATAGCTAACCTGTGGAACTTGATTCTCCTTTCTTGCCAATGAAGCATACAGTTTGGCACATACTGTTCTCCTGAACTGGGGTTCTCAACCTGCTTCAAGAAAGTCAGTCATACATACTTTGTCGCTTGATGGGTCAATCCTCTTCGTCGAATCAACCAGAGTTACCCCACAAGCAGCCACCAGGCTCTTTGAAAGCTTCTTCGTCACTCTTCAAATTCTGTTGTCTTTTCCACCCATAGGACAGTCCTTTGATGCATGTCCACTCTTCCACACTTTAACAACCTCAATTGAAAAGTGTTAGACTTATTAATTTTACCTTCATGTTTTTTCCTCTGATTTCCTGAGGTTCTTCTCAAAGCGTTTGGCCATCACGCAATATCATCTTCTTCTTCAACTTTCCCTTTAAGTGCCAGCCTCTTGGCTTTCCCGATCGTTTTCGTGCTCTAACCTAACATCTCATGTTCAGAGGGTTCCTAATCACACGTGTTCTAAGTGTTGAGAACAGTTAGATCTTTGCCTATAACACTGCAGTCACCTTTGCTGTCTACCAGCACCCGTAAGGCTACTAGCAGTCTTCCTACCACAGTCCTCGCAGTTTAAAGTTCCACTACCCACAGTGATTTTAGATCATTACTATAGTCATGAAGCGGTCCATAACAGTCGACTTAATGTTTTCATTCTTGTTTCATATTGCCCAAACGCTTCATATAACTTTGACATAAGTAAATCAATCTATAGAACGTTTTACCCTCACTGTACCCTCATAAGCGAGTTCAAGGTATCCCAGGATCTCCTGTGGCAGAATGACATGCCAGACCGATTCTGTTCAAGTCTCGTTTAATCTCCCTAATGGACCTGTTAGGAGAATAGAATATAGCCTTTGCGTTTCTTCTCCCGATGTCTGTTAAGTCTCGTGCTTGTGTAATCACTCTCCTTTTTTTGATATGAACCACACCTGATGATCGATCTGCATTGACCCACCGCTGGACCATTGTTAAATCATCCAACACTCATAGTGCATGCCCACTTGATAATGTTCTTGCATTCTGTTCCTATCCACCAGGACGTATTACTTCTTCCCATTGAAACTTGGGAGACTTGTTGTCTACCAATGGTTTCTTTGGATCTCTTCAGTGACAAAGACTCATGATCAACTTCTCTAGGTGTCTACCCGTGCAAGAAAAAGCTGTGGGCTCTGATACCAATTGAAGGATCCTTCCCAAGGAATGTACTCAAGAGTGGGGGTGAATTGAGTATCAATAAAAAAGTTTTATCGATTTGCTACTGTTACTAGTCAAGCGTTCTCTCAGACCATATGTACTGGTATTCCGCAAGCGGAGAGTATTCGACCATTTAAACAGTACTAATGACTAGAACAGTTAGCGATTGCAATAATGAAGGACACACGAGCCATTAACGCAGGTCATTCACCAAACTTTGGGACATACGTCCTACTAACCTAGTATCTTTTTATATAAATTCTACTCCGAATGAAATAATACAGCTAGTAACCTCACTCTCTCAACAACACTGAACAATACTCAGCAGCTAAACGAAAACAATACACCAACACTCATTCCCAAGTTGGCTATTTGCACCCTTGAACTGACAAGCACTCGAATTGACTCTACTCAAATGTCACTACCCGATCACCACCCCTTTCTGCTTGCTGACCCAACTAATCGTTTTCTTTCTCCAACGTAACTCTCACCAGAGGTAAAGAAGTTAAAATAATTGCTCAATAATATGCACTCGTATGATATATGCGTGCTTGATGTAAAACTAAGACTCTTCTTCTCTCAACCTCTTTGAAGCACGGAGGAGAAAATTCCTCCTGTAAGAGTAGTATACTGTGTGAATATTTAGAGCCGTGCAATTGATCATAGTCGAACCCATAAATATGCGAGATATTTGTTCCAAAAACCACACATATTTTAGGAAAGTTTACAAGAATATATATTTTATGCAACATAAAATAATATCTAGATTCCCTTAATCCGTCCACAACCACATCAATTACACAATCACGCAGTATCTCCCTAAAGGTAAATACTCTTACCCAATTTCAACTTGAAGTCTCCCCAAACATTCTGTGTTTATTGACAATTTTCAAAAACTTTTACTTGCTACAACAACGCAACACGGTGGACTCCGAGAGTTGTGAAAAGTAGACATAGAACTGTTTTCACCAAACTGGTATTGTCTGAAGCCAATCTCATTACCAACTGGTCTGTTTTGTCTTCATACTCTAAAGAAAAGTCACACTGAATTTGTCATGCAATAATACAAGCAATCCTCAACCAACCTTACTCATGCATTATATACCCAATTAAAAGGGACACACACAAGTTCTACAATCCCCCGTCGCATGAAACCGGATGTTGCCCTTAACATTTGGCAAGAAGTCATTAAACAACACAATGCAGGCTTCATTAAGGTCGTCAATTACCCTCAATGGATAGCAAATGTGGTTCTAGTACCTAAGAAAGATGCACGGGTTCGAATGTGTACATATTTTCGTGACTTAAACGAAGAAAGTCCGAAAGATGACTTCTCTCTACCACAAATAGACGTTCTCGTGGACAATACAGCAGATCATGCTTTGCTCTCATTCGTGGATGGGTATGCAGGGTATAATCAAGTCAAAATGGCCGAAGAATACATGGAAAAGAAAACCTTCACCACTCCGTGGGGGTAATATTGCTACACTATGATRCCTTTTGGTCTCAAAAATGCAGGCGCCACATACCAACGAGCTGCCACTACTCTACTTCATGACATGATACACAAAGAAGTAGAGGTCTATGTAGACAATATGATTATCAAGTCAAAAGACTGCGAAGGACATACCATTGCACTAAGGAAATTCTTCTAGAGACTCCAACAGTTTAACATACGTCTTAATCCAAAAAAATGTGCATTCRGGGTCATTTCAGGCAAGCTCCTAGCTTTTATCATTAGCTCTCGAGGCATCGAGATCGATCCAACAAAGATCAAAGCAATCATGTCACTTAGGCCACCGCAAAATGAAAAGGAAATCTGAGGGTTCTTGGGTCGACTCCAATACATCAGCAGGTTCATATCTAAGCTCACAATGTTGTGTGAACCCATCTTCAAGAAACTGAAGAAAGGTGCACCTAAGAAATGAGATGATAGTTGACAACAAGCTTTCAACAGGATCAAGGAATACCTCACCAATCCTCCTGTGTTAGCCCCTGCTCGACCTAGGCATCCATTACGGCTCTATCTTATAGTAACAAGCACCGCCGTAGAGCAATGCTCGCCCAAGAAATGGACAAAAATTAAAGTGCAATCTACTACCTCAGCAAGAAGCTCCTTCCGTATGAGGAACGATACTCTGCCCTAGAGAAACCATGCTTGGCTTTAGTGTGGGCATCGCGAAAGTTTCGACATTATTTGCTCACACATACCGTACACATCGTATGCAAAGGGGATCCTCTGAAATACCTCTTTGAAAAGCAAGCAGTCAACAGATGCATGTCTAGATGGATGATTATGCTCGAATTTGATCTTAAATTCGTKCCTTAAAAAGCCATCAAAGGTAGCATTGTCTCCGAATTCTTAGCAGACTCTCCAGATGAGGTCCTTCCTGAGGACTTTGACTTTCCCGATGAGGAACTTATGACGACTGAGGAAGACARTTGGTCGTTATACTTCAATGGTGCATCTAATAAAAAAGGATGTGGAGTTGGAGTGCTTCTAATTTAACCAATTTCCGTCAAGCTCGACTTCGACGTCACTAACAATACGGCAGTGTACGAAGTATGYATTCTAGGCTTGCAAGTTGTCGTTGCGCTTAATGTAAAGAAGCTACRGGTATATGGTGATTCCTCACTCATCATAAACCAGATTTCGACCCAATAGAAGGTACGAAGTGAAAGCCTTGCTCCGTATCAGTCCTATCTCGAGAACATTGCATCTCAGGTAGCCGAAGTCGAATACACCTACCTACGGCGCGAAAACAAAAAATTTGCAGATGCACTAACAAAACTCGCATCCATGGTGCAAATGCCGAGTTTAGTGGCCCAAATGCCCTTAGTCGTTGAACGAAGACATGAACCAACATATCACTGCACTTTAGACGAAACAAATGAGATGCCCAACCTCGATCCAGAAGAGCCGTGGTACAAAGACATCAAAGACTACCTTAAAACTAGYRAATACCCTTATGGTGMAACAATAAAGCAACAAAGGGCTCTGAGGCGTCTCGCATCTCAGTACCTACTTCAAGGCGGAGAACTCTACAAACGCCACTACAATGGTCTTCACCTATTATACATCGCTCAACAAGTAAGCAAAACAGTCATGGAGCACGTCCATGACGGAATCTGTGGCACCCACATGAATAGCAGGCTCTTGGCATCTAAGATCATCAAATTGGGGTATTACTGGACCACCATGGAAAGGGATTGCATGCAATATGTCCGAACATGCGACACCTGCCAAAAATACTCTAATGCAGAACATGTTCCTTCGTCTCTCCTATCCACATTTTTCTCTCCATGGCCATTCTCTACATGGGGGATAGACATAATTGGGATGATCACGCCGCTCGGACAAGGAGGTCATGAATTCATACTTGTGGCCATAGACTACTTCACAAAGTGGGTCGAAGCAACGTCATGTGCTAAGCTGCAGGCTAAGCACGTGGCAAAATTCATTGAAAATAACATCATTTGTCGCTATGGGTCCCTTATGAAATCATTAGTGACAATGGTACCCACTTTTAAGCAGAATGTGCGGATCTGATTGTCGAATATAAGATTCAGCACCACAAGTAATCACCATATAGGCCACAAGCCAATGGGGCAGTTCAAGCAGCTAAAAAAAATCTCAAAACAATTATCTCTAAGATGATAGAGAATTATCGAGAATAACCACAAAAGCTACACTTCGCTCTATAGGGATACAGGACCTCTATTCGCACTTCAATGAGAGCTACTCCATTCTCACTAGTCTATGGTGCCGAAGTTGTTCAACCAGTAGAACTAGAGATCTCGTCTCTACACATCGTCCTAGAAAGCAAACTCCTAGAAAAAGAATGGGTAAGCGCAAGATTCCACAAGTTAGCTTTACTCGACTAAAAATGGCTAGCAGCCTTGCATCATGTGCAAGCATACCAAAAGAGGGTTGAACGGTACTTCAATCAGGGAGTCAAATCTCGAGGCATTAAGGTGATTTGGTTCTTCAAGCACTTTGCAAAACAGTCCTAGACCCTCGAGGCAAGTTTCGTCCTAATTGGGCAGGTACTTACATTGTCAAAAAGATCTTACCAAAAAGGGAGTTCAACTAATGGACACAAATGGTGATAATTTTTATAGCCTCAGCAACTTTGACAAGCTCAAGAAATACTACGTCTAAGGCATACACGCGCACCACGTCTCAACAACACAATAGCATCATGCATTAGAACTACGGACAGCCGGATTCCTTATGGGATACGTAGGCAGCCTCGCCTTGGGGCTCGGCAACAATAACAAGTGCCCTACTTGTTTTGGGATTAACAAGTGAACAACAGTCAAGCGGCAATTGGACGAAGTTTTTTTCTTTCAACATGTTCAAAGTAAACAATGTATATAAAGCAACGCAAGTTTGTAATTTATTACTACTTGTAATTAAAATTGAGCAATTACGATACAAAAGGAAGCTTCAAGTTCCAAGGTTCACTTATTACATGCAAAAACAGCTCGTAGGCCAATCACTTTATTAATTCATTAATAAAACAAATATTAAATTAAACAAGAGTTGTGGAAGAAAAGCAATCACTCCTTCTTCTCCTCTTCTTTCTCCTTGGCATCATCCTTCTTTGCACCCGAGCTCTCACCATTAGGCTTCCTCACCCATTTACGTCTCTTGGGTCTATCTTCCACAACAACCTTCCCTTTTACTTTAGCATCCCCTCCAAGCATCTCTTTAGGCCCAAGTCTTCTTTCAGAAAAATTTGAGTCAATTCTCAAAAGCGGTAGTCTTTCAAGCCTACTCCAAAATGGGCACCTTCTTAGGACCAAGTCTGTCCTTAGCAGAAATAGTTCTAGACTTTAGTAGAGTCACAGTCCAGTCTCTTACTCTTGTAATGATGCTTCTGCTCCGCACATCTTGCCTTAGCACGGCTCATCACATTAGTGGCATTCATCCAAACACGGTAATAAGCAGAAATCTTGTCGTCACCTTGAGAAAGTGGGGTCACCTCAAGTGTAGAATAGGATTCCCAGTACTTCTCTCACTCTATTGCATTGCCTGAATTCAAACGCTTGTCCTCAGGACGAACCGTGTCAATAGCGAGAATAAGCTGAACTTTCCTGAATTGCCTTATCACCCTTGAAGRRAAATAAAAGGTCAATGCAGTCAAGCTAGCCACGCGCACATATGAAGACAAAAGAGTATGCACCACACTCCTAATACCCCACCAAGGGACAATCCACCGCACGAGAATACCACGGTCAACAAGGATAAGAATCCACTCATGTTGAGATTTGTTGACATTGACCCTCTTACGGGAAAAGAATTTCTTAGCAGAGTATTTAATAGGATTCTGGGGCGCCTCAACTAGGCTCAAACGCTCCATCAGCCAAATCTGTCATCAAACAAGAGTGTGTGCAATATTTAGTCATCACATCAATAAACAAGCAATAATATTTGTATAAATGCACATTTTTGCAAATATTCAGACAAAATATTTTAGTTGCAGTAWGAMAGGACATCCAGATAAGGGCGCATGCGCATCCTTCTTAAGGCGGTCAAACATCATGAATAAATCCCCCGTGCACAACGGCATAGGAGTACGACTAGCCTCACATTGCTCAATAATAGAAATAATGCTAGCATGACCAACATTCGGCTTGCCACGGACAAACAGGAAGCGTGCAAACAAGCAGATCATAATTGCACGTCTACGATAAACTCTACGGCAAGAAGCATCACTAGCAATGTAGTCTACTAGTGCAAGCAAATCAATTTCCCGACCATGCACTATGCGTCGTGAAGCAGTTGGACTAAGTCTCAAGTATCGCTCATATTCAACAAAGCGATCAGTAGTATTTTGGATACAAGGAAGACTTACAACAGGCCAGTCAATTATAGCACCAAGTTCCTCAGGCAAAGGAACAATTTCCTTGTCCCGAAGACGAAAACAATGCATTAACGGGTCCCACAGGCTTATAGCAGCATAAAGGAGGTTTGTGTCGAGACTTACATACCTTAAAGTCAAGAGAACATCACAATTCATCCTTGCAAGGTCCTCCCTTTTACGAGCATCCAAGTTTCGAAGCACATYATTCAAAGCATTAGCAAAGTCTCTCTCCATTTTATTTGTTGCGAATTCTTCGATGTAATGAATTAAATGAACTCTAAAGCAATGTAAGAGAGGTTTTTAAGCACTAAGGAGGCTATAATGAATGATTCAGAGCATGTATAAACCCCTATTTATAAGCCATAAGGCCGAACAAACTTGTTTAAAATCGAATTTTTAGCAAAATTAGCTCAATTCTGGGCATAATTACGCCCAACCTAGGAGTTATTACGCCCAGTTCGGGCTTATTTTGGTCGATTTTCTCCTTCTAGTTGCTCCCATGCACGATGGSACGCAGTTCTTGGTCCAATCTGGGTCCTACCCTACATTTTCAAGAGAGAACGATYAGACATTCGCTTTAACAACGCAACGCAACATACACAACAACACAAGACGATCGACATCGTCTTTGAAGTAATTACATGCATTGCATATAGTTAGCAAGTTTGGCTTTTGCAAATTGTACTCGAAACTCGGCATTACGAAAACGAGCTATGTCTAGGGTCATACACGAATTTACACAACCACTCGAGTTTAAGCTAGGATCGACTCGAGTCAAGTCAAGTCAAGTCGAGCAAAAGTCAACAAATAAGTTTAAACATGTCTAAGCTAAGTCCTAAAATAAACAAATGCAAAGCTAGGGTCAACCCCTTTTCCTATAGGTGACAGGCATATCTAATGCTCACAACACGTCGAAAGACCAAGTGACGCTAGCACCTGCAAGATAGATCCGTCCGACAGCCCATTAGGGAAAGGAACTACAACAAAGKTTCCCGGTATGGTAAGCTAAGACGAGGGTTCAGGCCGAGAACGTGAAGTCGAAGCTCCACCCCAGTTAGCGACCGGTGTCATCTATACGTCGCCGTCGTCATCAGCATCCTCATTGTCGCCCTGAYGAACCTGCACAAGGATTTTMAAGTCAAAAATGGGTTCTTGACCCTACAAAACATTTAAAACACGAGATTTGCTGCACTTACCGAGTCTCTCAGTTGACAATAGGTATGTTTCCAGGCATCTATTATTCCTAGTAGCCTCATAACGCCTGCCCGAGGAATCTATTTCGCAAAATAGGCAAGTAAGCACATAAGTGAATACTAGCATGAAAAGGCAAAATCGAAATGTTCCCTACTTGTCAAACTCCAAGGGGCATCGAGTTCTGAGCTCGCCTAGTGGYCGGAGGAGCAGGCCCAATGAACTCTTCCAGGTCAGGACGGATCCTCAAGTCAGTGAAGGGGAACTGACCGAGGTCATAATTAGGCTGCACGAGCTAAGTCCAAATTAGTGCACAACTAATGGAAAGCAAATGCAAAGAAAGGTGTGGATAAGCAAGAATCATACCTCAGCAACTAGATCGACTTGGGGGGCTAGTCGCTCCTCAATGAAGCTCACATAGGCGTCCTGACCCCTGTCACCAAGCAGGAGGTGGTAGTCTATCGCCTCACTATAACTCAARTCGTTGGACAATGTGGTTACCAATACCTACTCATCTATCATAGTGACTGGAGGATCTTAAGGCACTGCAGGTGCAGAAAGGCTATGCTGCCTCACTACATGTTCCCCAAGGTACCAGATAGGCCCTTGAGGTCCCAAGAAAAGGCATCGCCTCTTGGCGACCTCAGCTGCTGCTGCGAGCCTCCTCGGTCTCACATTCCCCACTCGCCTCCATGGGCGCCACTCTACCTGCAGCAAAATGTGGTTAAAATCACGAGCATTCAAAGAAAACATACAAGTAAAAGGCTGCAAAACTCACCTCAGTTGGGTTCAAGAACAATGACCAAGATGCACAATTTCCTAGCAATAGGAACAATAGCAAGCAACTAAAGGGTGAGAAAGAGCACTTCTTCTCCCTAGTGAACGTACATGGCTAACGGAATGCACAATTCCACTCACAAAGGTTTCCGAAAGGTGTATACATTCACTCATATGCCATAATCCCCAACTAAGCAAGCAAAATAGGCCCCAAAGTCATCAAATCGCTAAAAAAATGCACCTATGAAGCTACGACAAGCCGTAAGCGAATCCAAAGTCACAACTAAGCAACARCCACGATCAAGTGAAGGTCGAAAGCAGATCAAAGTCAAAGCACACATTCCTCAGTCGAAGTCGTATCATCCTCGCAAGGGCAAAGGTTAGTCCGATTGTGTATACACAATGCAAGCATTTACAAAAAGACATTGCTATACGCAATCATGGCTATATGCGACATTACCTCCATTTGAGTTCTCCCGGACGACTAGCCGAGATAGGATACAACAGATCAAGCACGCACCAACAAAAAGACATTGAAATACACAATCGTGGCTATACGCGAAGTGACCATCATTTGAGTTCTCTCGAACGACTAGCCGAGATGGGATACAGCAGATCAATCACACACCAGCAAAAAGACATTGTTATACGCAATCGTGGCTATACGTGAGGTTACCATCATTTAACATACTGGGATACGCTACGTTACCAGTATGTTAATCTTCCCGAACGACGAGTCGAGATGGGATAAAGAAACTTCAAGCAAGCACCAGGTCCAAATGGAGGCATCGATACGGACACAATTTCATCTTCCCCAAAGAGGTCCAAACGGAGGCATCGATACGGACACCGTAGTAATTCCCCATAAAGTCCTAACGGAGGCATCAGAAAGGACATTAAGATAACAGTACCCCAAGATGTCCTAACGGAAGTATCGAGGCGGACTACCTATTAGCAGAAAATCCCTAGTAGAATCAGAACCATAGGTGGAAATTCCCCCMGAAGATCAAAGCATAGATCCCCGGTGTAATCAGAACCATAGGTGGAAACGTAAGCAAAAATGTTAGCGACGGAGACAAGGAAGCAAGCAGCATGAATCCGCAGGTGCAGGTAATACTAACTCATTTGTTTTGCAGGTACCGGGTACTTTGCTTTCATTTTACGAGATTTTACTCTCTACAAACTAAGTCAAAGTGGGGCTTGTGTAGATACATAAATTTCTCCCTAGCCCAAAAAGGCCAATGATAAGACACCCCTCGCAACAAACAAGTCAAATCGAGAGAGSTAGGACCCTGACAGGCCTTAAAAAATGCAGATTCCCTTGCACCGGACACCTATTCCAGATATTTAGCACCTCAAAAATAAGTTTCAATTTTCACATAATTTTAACATATTTTTAAACATTATGTTATGAATTTTTCTAAACATAATGTTAACATAATGTTTAGAATGCTAACATAATGTTAAATTCATGTTCACATATTTAAATTATGTTAATCATGTTAAATTTGATGTAAACTTAATTTATGATTTATACATAATGTTAACAATAATTTGTTTTAACATTATGTTAACATAATGGACGCGTGTCTCGAGACGAAAATTCATGCTAACTTATGGGACGCGTGTCTCGAGGCGAAATCTCGGGATGGCCGCTCTGCGAACATTAAGATTATGTTAACATTATTCACAAGAATCTTAATGTTAACATTATTTAGCATTCTAACATTAAGATGGAGCGGTTGAGGTCTCATAATGTTAGCATGCTAATGTTAAATATTTTAAAATATTTTAATGTTACATAATGTAGCATGCTAATTAAATTTTATTTTTAATGTTAACTAATTATTTTTAACATATTTTATTAACATTATGTTTAGAATTTTTCTAAACATAATGTTACATAATGTTAGAATGCTAACATAATGTTAAATTATGTTAACATAATGTTAAATTATGTTAATAATTAAAACATTAGTTATGATTATTTAACATAATGATAAATAATCATGTTAACATAATTATGTTACATTATTGTTACATAATGGGACACGTGTATTGGGGATTTACCTAACATTATGGGACGCGTGTTCGAGGCGAAAACTCGGGATGGCCTCTATGCTAACACTAAGATTATGTTACATTATGACAAGAATCTTAAATGTTAACATAATGTTAGCATGCTAATAGTTAAATATTTTTCTAAGCATTTTTGGCAATTTTTGAAATTCTCAACGATTTAATTAATTTTGCAATAATTAATTAAATTATGAACACAATTCCAAAATTTACAAAATTTTAGCACAGCACCCTACTCTTCACAAGAAATTTTTACATATTTTTTCCATAATTTTTCGATTTATGGTTTAATATTTACGAATTTCTTAATCAAAAAYGCAARACCGAGCATAGCGGGCCATCCCGAGATTTTCGCCTCGAGACACGCGTCCCAAGGCAGCCGAAAATCCCTAGCATCGTGTTAATATCATCCATAATCGCAATAATATCAACTATGATCGTATAAAATCGCATATATATTTTATTCAATTATATTACGATATTATTTCATTACAATCTCGCTATTCGAGGTAAAATAATCTCGAATATCGCAATAAAATCCGACACAATCTTAATAATATCGAATAACAATCGTATAACATCACGTACGATTATATTACGATATTATACAATCGCAATCATGCTATTCGAGGTAAGCAAATCGCCCGAAATCGGCAAAACTTACCTGTTCATTTCACGGACTTTTTGCCTTTGGTGTTGCATTCTCTCACTCGTCCAACTCTCTCTCTCTCTCTCTCTCTCTCTCTCTCTCTCTCTCTCTCAAACACATTCAAACACAATTCAAACACATAAAGGCCTATTCAAAGGCTCTTTTGCGATAGAT
Source organism: Bassia scoparia (assembly GCA_008642245.1). Classification (NCBI taxonomy): domain Eukaryota; kingdom Viridiplantae; phylum Streptophyta; class Magnoliopsida; order Caryophyllales; family Amaranthaceae; genus Bassia; species Bassia scoparia. Next base: position 14,371 of record SNQN01006532.1, on the reverse strand, counting down.
CCAAGAGGTTTTCAAGGGTTCTAAGGATGGACAAGGGTTACTAAGGGTCCGATGCAGCATTCTTGGTCTTCGACATCATGTTGCGAGGTAGTTTTGAGGCCAACGTCTCAATTCTCAACCCCCTTTTGCATACTTGTTTAGAAATTCGACTTTCTACGTAATTTGCATGTAATATTGATTAACAAACTATTTGACAATTCAAATTAAAAGCAACCTTAAGGCATAAATTTAAATTCTTCGCACGAGTGCTTGCATGCTTGTCTCACACATATAATATGCTTTAACAAAGACCTGCAAATTTCGCGTTTCACGACTAATAAGATAATTATGGACAACCGGCATTAGGCTCCTAGAATACGGAATTAACAACACATGCCACAACAAACTAGACACTATTTGCATAGTATTCTGATAAACAACCCGCCTAGTAATATTGCATGCTTCGGGTTTAAAACGGAAAACAACCTGCCTAGTAATATTGCATGCTTTGGACAATGAACCCGCAATAAGTGAGTAGAGGCCGCTAGATGCGGGGGGGGGGTGTTGTGCACTACTTCACTCTTACCCTTGTCCCCTAATCCAGACCTTTGGTGCACTACCAGGCATGGAGTCATTCGCCTTGCTTTATGCAATTATAGGCATGGCTTAAAACGGGTTTCGTAGCTTCCCAAAAGAAGTGTCGTGGCGACTTCCTCTACTCATTTTGAGTATAAACACATAACTCCAGGCATACTCACAATATGCAAATGCAAGAATTCAATTCTAGCAAACAAACCGAGCCGCCCTTAAATTGTACCCCTCGGAGCAGAGGGACCGGACCCAGTTCGACCGTACACATACACATTGTATGCAAAGGGGATCCTTAAAGGTACCTCTTTGAAAAKCCGGCAGTCAACAGACGCATGTCCAGATGGATGGTTATGCTCGYCGAATTTGACCTTACGTTTGTGCCGCAAAAAGCAATCAAAGGTAACATTGTCTCAGAATTCCTAGCAAACTCTCTAGACGAAGCCCTTCCCCAGGACTTTGACTTCCTAGACGAGGAACTAATGATGACTGAGGAAGACAGTTGGTCATTATACTTCGATGGTGCATCTAATTGAAGGTTCTGTGGTAATCAAGAGGGGGGTGAATTGAGTATCCTAGCTATTAGCCTATTTTTCTTTCTTTTCGAATTGTGTATGAGGAACCAGGTTGGCTAATTCCTGTAAGCAGCGGAATAAAATCAAAATAATAAGGAACACAAAGATTTAACAAAGTTCACCCAACTATGGGCTACGTCCTCCTACCCTATGTTCTTTTATGAATCTACTCCGAAAATCAAAGAACACACTCCTTGTTGTTTCCCTACTCCGGGAACCAGCACACCCCACACTTAACTCTGAATGTGCACTCGACTCACACTAGTAAGTCCAACTTGTTTTTGAACTCACAAACACTTACTTGGTTTCCAACCCCTCTGTTGAATGCCTTACAATATCAAAGTTTCCCTCTTTTGAATTTACWTCTAAAAAGCTAATAAGATAATTGATTTGCTCGATTTGTGCTCTTGTATATGACTTAAAGTAGGGTTTTTTTGCTTGTGTGTTTTCACTTAAAAATACTCTTCTTAACCATGGGGAGAGATGTGAAATATATGAACTTAGATGAGTRTATATATGCATAGAAACCTAAACCTTAGTTACCATAAAATCACATAGCTTGTCGATCAAGGCAAGATGCGATTTTATGGAAAGTATTTATCTTATTTGACTTAATCACAAGGATAGAATCAAATAAGATAAATACTCCTAGGTTTTACGTAACCAAAATATATCGTCATCTATTTTCCAACTGCCTAGAATATTTTAAAAAAACATTACTTCTCGTTTGAATTCCCTTATTAATATTACTTATGATTTGTTCTGGCAGGTGAGAAGATTTGTATTTAAAACTTTTGGAAGTAAAATCATTTTGTGCTTCCTAATTAGATTGGGAACCAGCATGATCATGAATACCTTCTTCTTCTAAGGAACCAGAAGCATTCATGTTCCTGCTGTTTCCCCTTTCATTTTCTTCCTCGAGTTCAGGGGTAGCCTCATTATCACTGTTTACCTGTTGCCCATGGACTGCTTATCTGTCTATCGTTTGTGGAACCATCAGGTCTTGGTTCCCTATCAGTATCCTCATTGTTTCCTTCCTCTTTTCTAGGCTCTCCACCATCTTCTTCTGGTGGACCAGTAGGTGAGCCTACATTTGCTTACTCTTCCTTTGGAGAACCAGGAGCATGGTTCCCCGTGAATTTCATTAATCCAAGCACCTCATCAGGTTGTACCTGCGTAATCTCAAAAGACATGTTAAATTCGTCAAAGACAACATGGACACTCTCCTCAACACACAAAGTCCTCTTGTTGAAGACTTTATCTGCTTTACGGTGAGGAGAATATCCAAGAAAGATTCCCTCATCACTCCTTAGGTCAAACTTGTCAAGCTTGTTCTTCCAATTGTTATGCACGAAGCACTTGCATCCAAAGATACGAAGGTATGCAATATTGGGCTTTCGACCTTTAAGGAGTTCATAAGGAGTCTTATTTAACTTTGGTCTTATGAGACCTCTATTTAGTATATAGCAAGCTGTGTCAATAGCTTCACCCTAGACACTCTTTGGGAGACCACTCTGAATGAGCATCGTCCTCGCCAACTCCTCAAGAGTTCGATTCTTTCTTTCAACAACACCATTTTGTTGTGGTAATTTGGGGGCTGAGAAGTTGTGACTTATTCCATGTTCCTTGTAATAACCTATAAAATTAGCATTATCAAATTTAGTACCATGGTCTGATCTGATCTTACCGAAACCAGCTTGTGGTTAAGCTGGTTCTCCATCTATTTCACCAATGTTACCCATTCATCAGATGTCTCGTCCTTTGAGTGAAGCAACATCACCGAAGTGTACCTGGCATAATAATCAACCATAACAAAGACATATCTATGACCTCTTCGACTTTGCACTCTCATGGGACCCCACAAATCAATGTGTACAAGTTCGAAGGGCCTGCTAGTACTCCAAAAAGTTTTAGGTTTGAAAGAGATTTTGACCTGTTTYCCCTTGACACATTCTGAACAAACGTAGTCTGCTTCATACTTGATGTTAGGAAGTCCTACCACCAAGTCATGAGTTTTAAGTTTGTTCAAGAGTGTCAATCTAGCATGTCCAAATCTCTTATGTCGAATCCATTGGTTATTATCAAAAACAGCTCTCAAACAGATAGACTTGTTTTGAGGATTTTGATCTAGGAAGGTAATGTGAACATCATGTCTCCTKGTTCCCTCACATACAAGTTCACCTGTTTGTGAGTTAACTATGTACATAGTTAGGCTTGAAACTCAATTCTATTACCTTTGTCACACAGTTGTGAAATACTCAAGAGATTATGTTGCAAGCCTTCAACATAATAAACGTCATCAATTGCATTTGAAAGTGTCTTACCTACCATACCTAAACCTGTGATGGTTCCTTTACTATTATCTSCAAAGGTGACACTTCCTCAATCAAAGGCTACTAGCGAGAGAAATTGCTCTTTATCCCCGAACATGTGACTTGAGTAACCACTGTCCAAATACCAATAGGTACTTCTCTTCACTTTAGCTTGTAAGAACAAATCAAACATTAGATTTAGGAACCCAAACATTCTTGGGTCCCCTTTCCACAACATTTGGTTCTTGTTGCTCTTTTCTCCTCTAGACCAACTTTATGTGTTTGTTGTTCTTATTCACACTGTTCTTCTTTCTGGGCAGTCATGAATCTTATGCCCATTCATACCACAATGATAGCAAACATGCATGTCCTTAGCCATCACATACTTACCTTTCTTGAATTCTCTGATCCATGTGGTTTCCCTATGGGACCAGTTAGTCCTGGTTCTCTATCTGTCATAACCAAGACCAACTCTTCTCTTGTTACCTCTGTTTGAGGGCAAATGACTCAGTATCTCCTGTGCAGTCAGTAATTTGCTCACATACCTATGACTCTCATGGAGTTCTTTTTCTCTTGCTTCAAGATTCTCAATTAACAAATTATTCTTCTCTTTTAGAACATCAAAATCACTTTATAAAGATTCAAGTTGTAAATTGAGCTTCAGGACCATAGGATCCACAGGCATGTCCACAACTGTTGGCTGCTTGCCTTTCTTCAATTGATTGATCTCATCCTATAAGTCACATATCTTACCCTCAAATTCATAGATCATATCATTGATCTGTTCGCTGGTACCTGCAGGGGAAACAGTGAACTGTGTAGACTTAAGTGAAGCAATCTCTTTGTGTAGAGCGTCTAAATTGCTAACCAAAATTTCAAAGGCTTTCAACAATAAAGTTCTACTACAAAAGGCTGCTTTACTTCTGGCTTCTGAAAAAGTCAAGAGGCTCACTTGTGGTTGATAAGTCTCTGGGGAACCAGGAGGTTAAATATTCTTCTCCATCACTAGGATAGATAGGTTTAGAAGATTTTGCCTTCTCTAGTTCCACCTTACACTTGTCCAATTCAACTTCAAGCTCAGCCACTTGATTTTTCAGTTCATGGCAAACTTCTTCAAGGTGATCACAACTAGCATTAGCTACTTAACATTTAGTGCGTTTTTCTTTAAGTTCTCTTTTTCCAGTTATGTAAGTTTCACCTAACTTATAGCATTCATCTAATAAAGAATCTATACAAGCAAGCATATTATCTCTATCATAATCATGCATATCTTCCCAAACTTGTTCTAAGTTTACCTTGTGTTCATGTAGTTCATCCTTCTTGACCATCAAGCACTTCTTGAACGTGTTGGTTCCCCCTCTGGTTCCTAGATCAGTACCATCTTCCTCAATGTTTGCAAAGGCAGTCATGCAAACAGTAGGGTTAGGTTATTCTTTATCCTCATCAGACCCTGAGTCAGAGTCACCCCACATGGATGCTATCATAGCATTCTTGAAGGCTCGTTTTTCTCTAGATTTGGTCTTTTGTCCTTCCACTTAGGACAATTTCTGATTAAGTGTCCCTTCTCTCCACACTTGAAGCAACCTACAGAAGAGGAGTTAGACTTCCTAAAATTCTTACCTTTGAAGTTTTTCCTCTGGTCACGAAGTGATCTCTCGAATCTTTTGGCAATCATGCCAATCTCATCTTCATCTTCCATTACTGTTCCCTTAAGAGCMATGCTTTGGGCTGATTCCTTCTCAGACTTAGAATCAATTTACAATTCATGAGTCAAGAGGGAACCAATCAGTTGTTTCAGAGACAAGGTAGATAGATCTTTGGCTTCATAAATAGTCGTCACCTTGGCTATCCATGCATCTGTCAAACTACACAAACCTTTTTCGCAAGATCCTCATCAGAAAAACTTTTACCAGGAGATCTAAGATCATTAATTATTGTTGTAAATCTACGAAAATAATCATTGATCTTTTCATTCTTGTTCATAGCAAATAATTCATATTTTGACATAAGTAAATCTATTTTGTACCTTTTTACCTTACTGGTTCCTTCATAAGTAAGTTCAAGAGTCCCAAATCTCTTTAGCATTACTGTATCCAGAGATCTGGTTATATTCTATCTCACCTATGGCTTGTTGCCAAATTGACATTGTCTTGGCATTCTTTTTCCAGTTGCTTGTAGTCTGTCGTTGTCAAATCACTATCCTTCTTGGGAATCTTGTTTCCCTCGGCATCATTCTTCATAACAACGTTTGGACCACTCTTGAATACCAGCTAGCACTCATAGTCGATTCCCATGATCACATTCTTGATCCTATTCTTTCACCATGCATAGTTGCTTCTGTTAAACTTTGGTGTTTTGTTGTCATACCCAATGGCATTTTGTTCTTGAGTACCCATGCTTGACTTCTCTAGATGTTACTCGTACAAGAAGCCTTGGCTCTGATACTAATTGAAGGTTCTGTAGTACTTAAGAGGGGGGTGAATTGAGTATCCTAGCTATTAGCCTATTTTTCTTTCTATTTGAATTGTTTATGAGGAACCAAATGTGCTGGTTTCTGTAAGTAGCGGAATAAAAGCAAAGTAATAAGGAACACAAAGATTCAATGAGGTTCACCCAACTATAAGCTACGTCCTCGTACCTTATGTTCCTTAATTAATCTACTCCGAAAAACAAAGAATACACTTCGTGCTATTTCCCTACTCGGGGAACCAGCACACCCCACAATCAACTCTAAATGTGCACTCGACTCACACTCGTAAGTCCAACTAGTGTTTGAACTCACAAACACTCACCTGGCTTCCAACCCCTCTATTGAATTCCTTCTAAAAAGCTAATAAGAGAATGGATTTGCTCGATTTGTGCTCTTGTATATGACTTGAAGTAGGGTTTTTGTGCTTGTGYGTTTTCCCTCAAAAATACTCTTCTTAACCATGGAGAGAGATGTGGAATATATGAACTTAGATGAGTATATATATATATGCATGGAAACCTAAACCCTAGTTACCATAAAATCACGTAGCTTGTCGGTCAAGTCAAGATGCGATTTTATGGAAAGTATTTATCTTATTTGACTTAATAACAAGGATAGAATCAATTAAGATATATACTCCTATGATTAAGGTAACCAAAATATATCCT
>SNQN01006531.1:1613-23323 GCA_008642245.1 Bassia scoparia | reverse complement strand
CTGGGTGTCTAGCAATGAGAGTGAAGATCCAGGACAAAAAAGGAAGTTTGATTCAAATCTGGTTCAGTTACAAAGCAAAACAAGAATGAGTCTCAAGCTGATAAGAACATAACTGAAAGTCCTTTGATAGGGGATGGTTTGGATCAAGTTGCAGCCATGACAGCAGTCTGTGGAATCGAATAATAAGAACTGGCCTTCAGATTATGGCCCATTCCAGATTGAGACGAAGTTGGTAATGTTGCATACAAGTTGAATTCCCGCAAAAGCTCAGTTTCCTGACATTTTCCATGTTGTTTCTCTTTTGAAGAAAATTCCATGGCACATTGCCTATAGCCAGCACACATACCACATTTGTCCCGCAGGATCCATCACCTTACAGCTGAGAAATCTTACACGGAGTTTGTGAAGCAACAAAATTCACCAATTACTCAATATCTGCGTGGAAAGGTTATGGATGAAATGAGTCTACTGGGGATCACAGACTTTGAGCAGATATCCCTCTTTTGTGTCAATTAAAAGACTTGGGACAAGTCTTAAAAGGGGACGGTTTTATGGTATTATATCAAGTAATAGAGAGAATACTCCATTAACTAACATCCACCAAAATGTTAGCATTGTTTACTAGATTAAATAGTTTTATTTATAAATATACGTGATCATCACAATTGTAATCATCAACATTAATATCAATATATCTCCTTACTATCGTCATTTTCTTATTTCTTCCTTCTCTCTTGATTCTCAATTCTCTCTGCTTTAGCTGGGTTTTGATTCAATTTCCTTTGTAAACTCGTACCATAACAATGATTAGCACAAGAGAACATTTTATACATTAATACGCAAGAAATCTGCGCTATAGAATCCAAATTGAGATTTGCGACGAAAGTCTCTTGATTTTGAACTCCACATAGCTATACAATTTTCAGTAACATTGACTGATCATATAAATATAGATTACAAAATAAAAGAAACAATTCTACAACAGTCGCCAAAACAGTAGCAAGCTGCAATTACAAGAATTACAAGCCACGATCTGCTCCAGATATTTTAGCGACCAAGGCATGAACTTGGAAGCTGTTCCATATTTTTCACAGCTGCACCAACATAAATACAGTAAGTATCACGCAGCACTACCAAGTGCAGTGTTTTAATCATACATAAAATGACACACGACAGCTCGGGATCGGATCGATCGGATCGATCATGACCACGCCATTCATTGTTGAACCTAGAGAACCATTAGCATTGGTCAATTACACACCAGACACCACATATGCAGAATTAGATGTAGCCTATGCAAACGTTTCAGAGCATTAAAAAGCCAGCAAGCCCTAATTACTGTGCACCAAGATCCCTTAACAGATATCATCCATAGTTCATTTCATCGCTTACCAAAAGCGATTCCAAATTTCCAACACATATAATATCCCCACGAATCATTTCCTCTAATGCTCAAAATTGTGAACTGTCCCATATTAACAGTACACACCTACTCCCTTCATTGCTAGCCTCTAAACTCCCCTCAAAATGGTCATAACCAATATTTAAATAATATTATTGAATTATAAGACTCCAAATTCCGGCCCCCACATTGCTAGACAAAATAATTAGTAGCTTATAATATTACCATCTTGCCTTTCTTTATCACCACAAGTCCACAACATATCTATTCTATATTCACAAAATATTAATATAATAATAACTAATAATAATTAATTCATAATATAAATAATATAATATAATATATAATACAATAATTAATAATATAATAATTTCATATATATAAATATCATAATAATAATTTAATTAATAATCATAAAATATATAATAATAAATAATTAATAATTAATATATAATAAAATAAGATAATTGAACATATGGTTTTCCTTCCGTTTTCACTCCTTCTTTTGGGAATTAGTAAGGAGCTGTTGCGCTACTGAAGCGGATTCCAACGTTCTCCAGGGCCCAGACACTTGGGCTCGTGCAGCTCTCACTTTCAGTCGGAATAGCTTTGCATTGCAAGATGGGCCCAAATTTGATCTCGGCTTCCCCCCAACTTCTTGTAATCACTTGTCCTTTTTTGTTGCTTGTTCAATGCTTATTCACGTTTGGTGTTTATATGAATAATAATATACAAATTCTAGAGAGAAGAGAGAGTCTGTTCATTGCACGTTTGCAACGGCTTTGTCCTGACGACAGCGACTACGGCGACAGGTGGACGATTGCAGATCCACGGTGCTTCTCCGGAAGCAGCTGCGCGGTTTGTGAGGCTAGAGCAAGCCAAATTCAACAGGGTTCCTTTATCTATTCCGATGGCTGCTACAACGACAATTCACGCTCGTTCTTTGTTGTTCAGGCGCGTTTCGGCGCGGTTCAGGAAGTGGTTAGGTCGAGGCTTCTATATGTTTGGTGTGTCGGGTTTTTTGGCGCATTCTGGTCGCTTAGGTTCGGGGCTGGTTTTGGGTTGCAATTCTGGTCGTGGTTTCTGGATGTGTCTGGGTTTCAAGAGGCTTCTTTGGGGTCATCTAAGTGTCGTTTTGGTGTTTTGGTCGCTGATCTGGTTGTGTGTAAGTTTGGTTCTGCCTAGTCTTTTTGGGCAGTTCTGAGTACAATTCAATTGGAATTGAGGCGTCTGTGCGTCACGCCGGTTTTGTCGACTATATTACCGCTGATGGCCAATTAAGGGCGTGCTGGTACCCTCATCTTTGGTTGGCCAAGTGGTTTTGGGCTGCCTTTGGTGTTGTTCGTGAGTTTCTTGTGGCGTTGTTGGATGCTTTTTTCTTGAATATTGCAGCAAGATTGGTGGCGATTTATCGTTGTATTTTGGTTGTCTTGCGGCCTTGTTGGTGATTTGGACCACTTCACCATGTCCGTGGAATTCCAACTTACCCTTTTGTGTCGTAGTGGTTGTAAGGATGTGGGATTTGGTTCGAGAGTCTTGATTACCCACTTCAGGGATCGTCATTTTGCGATCACAGGATACAACCGGACTTCCCTTTTACCACTTGTTGTCTTTAATGCTGTTAGTACTTTTCGTCATATGGGGATTTGGCTTGTGATCTTGTTTCAAGACCAACTCTTGTACCAGTGTCGCATGGCATGTTCTAATTTTGTATGTATGTGGATCCACCTGATTCTGGATGGTTTTCAAAACGCCACCTCTTCTCCCCAAAATCTGCTACAGATGCCACCTAGGAACATCATTTCTTTTGATGTTGCTTCCTTGAATCGTTTATTTTCCAAGCGTTGTTTGTGAAAATTCATCCTTCGCCAAATGCCGCTAGGTTTTTTGCGAGTTCTTGAAGGTGCACTTGAAAGAGTGATTTGCAGACCGATACGTTTCTTGTTGGGTACAATTGCTCGTGTTACCCTTGTTCCTTAAAATTTTTTTTACCTCCGACAATAATCGTGAGAGTTTCCTCATCTATTAGGCGGCAACGACAGAAGAGAGGTATCACTCTACTATATCGTTCTTGGTGTCAATTAGTGTGTTCTATGCACTCGTCAAGACACGTTGGATTGTGTGTCTCCCTTTGTTGGATGCTGTGAACAGAATTGATTTGTCTGATAGAGTAATCTTAGGCAATGCAAGAGAAGATTTCTGACGACACTACACTGCCGCATTAAGTGCCCTGTTCGTCCTCGGGTCTTGCCCCTTACATCTTCTACTCTGCAATTTGCAAGCGGAAAACCACCCATCCTTTTCGGCACCTACCTTGCCGTGAATACCCCGTTTGATCATCACCCATTGTTGCTGCTTCCGCGGTGTTGTGGAGCAATGAGGCTTTCCGCGCTTGGTACTCATCGGTAGAGATGCCTGGCGTGCTCAGCAACCTTGGATGCTTGGGTCTTTGCTGCTTAGCTTTTTTGATGATGGTGGATGCTATTACTCAGGTGTCAATGTTTTTGCTGAAATGTCTGCTTGAACTGGAAGACATTGCTAGTGCTCCTCCTTACGCCACTCTTAGCCTAGCGGTGGTATTCGGCTTTTGCTGTGGGCACTCTTTGAGTGTCTGTTTCTAGTCGAGCAGCTTGATAGGTCCGCATTTAGGAACTACTTCAGGAGTCCTTCAGTTTGGATGGGCGGTTTGCAAGTGTGAGGCCTTCTCCATGCTCTCAATCGGTCAGTTGCGGCCGTGGGCCAATGTTGGCCTCTCCAGTTATGGTGGATTTTCAATTGTTCAATTTAATCTATCGACGCTTTATTAGTGAGGTGTTCGACTACATTGTCGCTACTCTTTCGTGGTGGGTTGAATTCTGTCCTCTTCTCCAGCGAGGTTTATTAGAGCATATATACCTCATGTTAGTCAAGGTGCATAGGGGATCCCCTAGGCCCTTTGCCTTTTTTCTTTGGTTCTAATCCGTTGGCGATGCGATCAGAGTTCTTATCTATTCTTCCTTAGTTGGACGGATGGCACCATCATTGGTATACTTTGGTGGTGGTAAGGTTTGGAGATGATTGAGGGGTCCTCGTTTAGTCTTCACTGAATGTTCAGAGACCGAAGGTCTTTCTACCATCGGGACCCACGCATCGTCTTGAAGTTGCTTTCCCCTGATATTGCTCGGCTACGCAAGTGTTAATCTTGTGTCCCGTGAGTAACGAGTTCTTCTTCTTCAAGATTGTCGGAGCTTGTTTCAGAAGACTATTGTTGTTATGGGATGCTTGCTAGGCTTCAAAGATCCTCATGTGAGATTGCTTCTTCGTGCGTGTATTGGGAGTTTCCAAACTTACTTGCTTGCCACTTTGGTCCACCTCCTCTCTTTGAACCGCTGAGTTTCTTTTCATGAGGCTTTCGGGTTCTGAGCGTATGTGACTGCTTCGGGGCCTGGTTTGGGACTGGCGATGGCACTTTCCACCTACCATTTCGCTTATGAAGGGATTGTGTTGTTTATTCAGCTAGTGATTTCACTATTATGCTTCCTTATACCCATTTGTGTCTTCTAGTTACAAGCTTCGCTTCTTCGACTTTCTGGTGTGATGGCCCGGATCGGCTTGACGACCCCTAGTCTTCACAGACCGTGGAGACGACCTTATGAGTAGCCCTGTGAGATCACTGCCCGCCACACTCATGAAGAAATTGGCAACATAAATGTCACGAAGTTACTTCTGATGCGGAATCCACTTTCTCTTATCTTCACGTCGTTGCCCCTTCTGGAATCACAACAGGGAGATCACTCGTTCAGATTGATTCGGTTGCGAACCGGTCCCAATCTCGGTTTAGGCCAGACATGAACATAGACTTATCGTTCGTTCTTTGCTATCGATTGGGTGTTCCTTCTCTGTTTCGGACACCATGTTCTGCTTGCTCTACGGTTTTCGTGGTGTATTTATGGATATCTGTGTTTTATCAGATCGTTGGGTATCAACATCACACATAATGTTGTCCGCGATACACTCTTGACGTTTGTTTCGCCTGGGCAATTCTGCTCGCAAGGAGGTAAATGTTGGGTTGACAGCGCAGGAACGGGCTCTTCGACCTCGGATGTCTTACTTTATTCTTGGACGCGCTTGATGTGTCTGTTGACCTGACGGGATCATCTCCTATTGACGCAACAGGATTGTCTATTTCGTTCCTGGTGGGTGTTGTGCAGCAGGCACACGGAAGCGGGAAAGTATTGTGGAGCTGTCTAATGTAGGCTATTGCTACGGTTTCTTCCTTTCCCCTTCTCTTCCTTGGAGAATTGGATAAGGGAGATGTTGCGCTTTTGAAGCAGATATTCACGTTTCCAAGCTCACGACATTCGGGCACGTGCAGCTGCCTCACATCTACTAGGATGTTTCACTTATTGTTAGAGAGTGGGCCCAGATTGTATATCGCCTCCCCTCCACTCTTTGGTAGATCACTTGTTCTTTTGAGTTGTAACCTTGCCACGTTATAATAATAATAAATAATAATTAATAATAATAATATAATAATATATATTAATAATAATAATAATAATAATAAGTAATAATCATATAAATAATAATAATAATTTATAATAATAATAATAATAATAATAATAATTAATAATATATTATAATATAATATAATATAATAATATAATATAATATATATATAATTAAAAATAATAATATATATAATAATAATAATAATAATATAATATATAATATATAATTAATAATAATAATTAAATAATAAATTAATAATTATAAATCATAATAATAATAAACAAAGTGAAGAACGACAATAAAATAACATAAAATAAAAATGTCCTGTCATGAGTAACAAGTCAAAAGTGTTACACAATTACTATTATCACCGCGTAGAATCACTCATTGTCAATAATATTGATGGTCATTTTACCATTTATGTTCAACTATGTTCGATTTAAATTATACAAAAGTTCAGAGGACAATAATTATTGTGCACCGCATATAATGACCCTTCAGTTATATAGAACCTATTATTCACTTTACAAACAATATATAATAAATAATAACGGCTACTATATTGATCTAAGGGTTACATATTTGACCAAAAGTCATTTTTTGTGCACCCGATGCACATGAAGACTTGACAACTTATAATTATTCATTTTGTTTCTCAGTACATGCTTCCTCTCTTCCTCTGTTTCTCAAAGTTGCAGACCAACCAATGACATATTTTTAAGAAAGTGGAAGGAATAAACAACTAACTAGGGTAGTGGTTATACATTAACTAAATAAACTCTGCTAGTATAACGTTTTCCAGAATGGAGGGAGGTTTAAATGAAGGTAAATATCTGGATTGGTGGATCATGTTATTACTTTATCTATTATTATTGTCGAATATTTGTTAGATCTATTCGATTCTTAGATATTATTAGACATAACTAGTTGATATTTTGTGGTAAGATTATATCTTTCCTTAAATATCTTAGTTAGTTTGTATTATTTGTGATTATACTTAGATATTATTGATATAATTAGTTGGATATGTTTTGGATAAGATTTATATCTTTCCAAAATATCTTAGTTAGTTTTAGTTATTTGTTCTATATATAGTGCCAAAAGCATCAATGAGAAAGGCAGATTATCTTGTCAAAATTCCTTTTGTTTATCAGAGAAAACCTTGTGAGTTTTGTGGTTGGTCGGAAATTCATTTAATTAACTACGGTATTCTTAGAGTTGTTCCTTTTGGAGTAAGATCCTTTTAACGGCTCTTGGTTCATTTGAATTGATGTCATGTCTGGACATCTATACCAGGTGTATGGATTCATAACCCATACCAATCACCAAAACTGTTTGGTTCAGTTTTGTAGTGATGTTTAAATCCATTCCCACTGTTTGGATTCAATCTTAAATGAATTCTTTTTCTTGGTATAACTTTAGCATACATATATACACCATAGTAGTATAGCTGCACAGAATAATCATAAATACAACATTTAATCCACTTAAACAAAATCATAATAAATTAAATAAACAAAAAAAAAAAATCTACGTACAATAACAAAATTATCTTTTCTTCATAAACTTCCAAATTAGGGGAGAACAAAATTTATACATATTCTACTCTTATTTTATTTTTTGTCCAGAAAAACATAGGTTATAAACTTGCCATCTACTGTACAAGGTGCAATCAAGGGATGGGACCATATTTTTGGTAGTGCGTAGGGCGCAACAACATACCATTGTTTGTGGCGTGGGGCAGTAGGGAGTGGCTTCATCTGCGGAGTCGAGTGTGAATGGTGCTTGCTTTCTCCTTCTCTCTTTTTAGATATAGGTTGTATCAAGATGAAATGGGTTTGGATCTGTGGGTAGGTGGTATGAGATAGAGGGTATGGAAAGGGTTTTAGAATACTAAGGGTATAGTTCCATATTAATCGTACTAAACAAACAATTATGATGAGGGATGTCTAACTCCATTCCAAATCCCTTAAAATAAATCCACACTCCATTCCCTTAAATCCTAAATCCTGTGGTTGTTTCCGAGGTTTGAAGTTATTTTTGTTTCTTTTTCATTCCCATTCCTGGAATATACTTCAATTTCGTGGTTTTTTGTGGAATTCAGGGTTTGTGAGATTATTATAACCCATCAAATTGGTATCAAGACCCAAGGTTCCGTTGGGTGTGTGTTCCTTAAGGGTTATTCGATCAACTTTTAAGATTTCTTGGTTCGAAAATTTTCCAGATTTTTGTGCACTTCACAAGCTTCATGTCTCAACTCGTCTCTACGGCTTTTACATGGGAGTTGCTTTTCTTGGAACATGGGAAAACTTATGAAGGCTGTGATAAAATATGGTGCAGCTATTGAACAAATAGACACACTGATTGATCTCTAGCGCGACAAGAGAGTTGTAAAATTTAATATTATATCAATTAAAAAGATCATGCGTCATTCTACGCGACATGTTGCCTTTATGATGATGATACATGAGGAAAGCTATTTCTACTGAGCAAGGTCGTAGAATGGTCAAGTGGTTCGTTGCCCAATGTTGTTCACAACAATGTTGATAAATTCAGGCCTTCCCACAGGGCACATCAGGCGTATTAGATTGGTTAATGGATGATTCTCCTCGTATATATTTACAATATAAGGTTAACAATAACAAAAAATTATAAAAATTTATAATAAAAGAAGAGAGAGTAATTGATAGCCTCGATTTTGTGTACTAGAATCGCACAGAACCGACTCCGAGTTGCGACATATTCAATAACCTTGGATATTTGAATATTGTGTTTTGTGAGTGATCTGTTAAGAGAAAGTTTTTTTTAGACGCTTTGATCGCCTTAGATAAGAGAATATGTTGATCGTATATTGATTTTTCGTTGATGTTCGAGTAGCACGAGAGCATAAAAAATATTTATAGCGTTTACCGAAACAGATAGATTAGAAGTAGAATTAGCTAACGATTTGCTACTGTATATACAGTATAGAACCGTAGAAAGGTTAACACAGGCATAATCGTATTACTAACCGTATATATGTTTGTGTTTATGTGGGCATGCCACAACAAACAATCCTGCTTAATCTATATTTTTCTATCTTTACGATTCTTATCTGTTTTTCTAAATCTAATTTTGCATCTGAATAACCTTATCCACTTTTAGATAACTTGTGACAATTATCTTCTAGATTTCTGTCATTCCCGAAATCTGGCATTTATCTAAAATTCTGATTGTATTTCATTTTTCGAAATAAAGTTCAGAAATTCTTAGATAAAATCCCCCCAGATAATTCGGGAATTGATACAGAATTCTAGAAGAACGGGGGTAATGCCAAGTTGAAGCAATGAGACAAAGGTTGAAATCTCGAGATTTAAGCTAAGTCGAGTAGACTAGTATTTGGAATGTCGATTGGGTTCTCAATGGGGCACCAAGGATGAGTGGTGAGTTGACGAAAGGACTTGACCATGATGGATTTTTTAAGGATCTGGGTCATCATCCAAAATATGGGATATTGACCAAGATTGGCTCATAGGATTAAGTCAGGTGGGTTAACATGGAACGGCGTACAGGAGTTTATTGCGAGGAGCATCCCTTTAAAGTTGAAGGAAATTTTACAGGACTCCATAAACCAGTTTTTCTTCTATGGTTGACAAATGTGGCCGCCAAGAAAGAGCATTTTCAACAGTGGGTCACCGAGAGCGATGTTAGATGTTGCCGGAACACTCTACGGATCGAATAGAAATGAAGTTATTACCGCCAGAAGTTGTGTTGCAGATATTGCAAGCAATTAAGGGAACCGTTTGCGTTGTTTGGCTGTAAGACGGACCTTCAGGGCACCGGTCGAAAGGAGTAGGAAGAGTGGGATCAAGGTTTTCAAACGAGGTTAAGGGAGACAAATGACTGGTGGGGAGGGTTAGGAAAGATCTGAAGCAGTTGGATTGCAGAGAGTGAGGCTCTCGATCGGAGAGTGGAGGAGGGAAATTTATGTGGATGACCTCCCGTGATAATCACATTTGGTTCTGTTAGCCGACCCACATATGGGATTAAGGGCTATGATTGATTGATTGATTGGATTGATTTTCTTTCGAAATCATTTTATAAAACTATTAAAAATCAAAGACAAATCATAACTATATAAAAATTACTGGCAATTTGAAAAATGAGAAGAACAAATTAAAATTAACAAGTGCAATTAGAGAATAACTTAGAACATATTCTAAATCCTAAACAATTAAAGAAAAGAGCCTAAAAATAGAAATTAAAATAATAAATACTTTCCGCCTATTATTGAGCCCTCGGTGTATATTTTCAAACTCAACTATAATTCGACTTGTGCAATGGTATGTTTTATGGATTTTTTTCACACTTCTAGAAATCAAACTATTTCAATTCGTCTTTTTCTCATCTTGCTATTCAATTTGGGAGACTTTTGAATACTATGCAAACCACAGAATTAATTCTTGCAAACATAAGTCGATCAGCATGGTGTTTCTTCCCGGTAGAGACCAGACCCAGTCCGCCCGGTGACTCCCGACGCTCCTACACCTTTTGGAGACCTCACAAGGAAATTAAAGCTTTCCCATCTTTATTTTGTGGGACACTATTCAAAGATGTCATGCAAATTCGACATCTTAAAGACCGATATGTGTTAGGCATCTACATTATGCATACTTAGTCATTGCACTGAGTATTAGCTTTTAGCAACCGTCTCCATATAATGTGTGTTTCTACAACGTGAACAAGACCGGGGGGCATCGCTTAAGATTGGCGCTGCCGCGCTGGATGCACTAC
The DNA here is from genome assembly GCA_008642245.1 of Bassia scoparia. Classification (NCBI taxonomy): domain Eukaryota; kingdom Viridiplantae; phylum Streptophyta; class Magnoliopsida; order Caryophyllales; family Amaranthaceae; genus Bassia; species Bassia scoparia. Next base: position 12,657 of record SNQN01006531.1, on the reverse strand, counting down.
CAATTGTACCATGACGAAGAGGTTTTTGCGTCCCTTAAGCAAAAAAAAAAAAAAACCCGTTGTAGTATCAGGTGGGGTGTCGAACCAGGGAAAAGTTGCATTCAATGCTCATTCATCCGTTTAGATGAGTTAGCTTTCATTTATTGACATGAAAGAACAAAGATGGGGGGGGGGGGGTGGGGTGAACTAATTCTAAAACAAGAAAATAAATAAGAAATAAATAGGTCCATGAAATTGATGCTCAAAACTGATTTACTTATGAATTCGTCAGCTTTTACTCAATATTTGTTATCTTTAATCACCTATTTTCACTCCAAACAAGTGAAGACTCCTCAATAATCAAGTTAAAGCAAAGCGCAATAAACTAATTTCTAACTATCAACAAATCTTTACAAGCAAACCAGATTCAATTGATAGAATATTAAACTCGAGCTATACTAGTATAAATCATTTAAACAAGCTTAAACGAAAACCTCAAATAAATTTACAAAGTTTAACAATTAGCAAAATTAATTGCGTAAACCCATGCTAATTCCAACTTCAATTAAACTAAGATTTAGTTAACTAAATGAACCCCGTGATAAGTGTCAGTTTACTAAGTTGCAATTTGTTCAATTTTGCTAAGTTCAAGCTAGTGAGAACTATTAATAAGAGAATTAGGAGAATTGAACTGTTGCACAAGGTTGTGTCAATTTTGCTAAAGTTCATGTTAAGGTATCACAAGCTGTGAGTTCCATAATCAAGCTTTAGACTTCAACTAGCCACTTTAACTAGTTGTACCCTAGATTAAGGTGAGTTTAGATCATAATATTTAACCAAAATAGACACAATAATAAAAGCGTGTTAGGGAAGTATGATTCTTACTAAATAAGTAAACATGATTTTCCACCTTTCCAATACAGACAAAAAGAGAAGAAAAGAAGGAGAAAATTTACTATTTATTATTAATGAAGAACGTAGAAGAGTTCAAGCATGAGTTAATGATGGCTCAACTCCTTATTTATAATACAACTAAAGCAAAGTGAAAAGAGTACAGCTAGAGTAAGTGGCACAGAAGCAAAGTCAAACAACAGTACAAGTTGCAAAGTGATTGATGTCGGCACAACAAACAGAGGCTGGAAAGCAAGGGGCGTGAGTCGCCTTTATAAGCGTGATACGCATTAGAGCAGAACGTGGAATCCAAAACAGAGCAGAATGCGTGAAGTCACGCAATATAGAATGCGTGAGTCACACTCAGACTGACCATCTCGATTAACGAAGGCATAACTCTCAATTCTTAATGAAAATAGGCTGAGCCTCTCACTGGAAGCTCGTGAGAGAGCTTACAACCTACGATGTTAATCACTTCAATATATTGTACTCCCTCCGTTTTTTTAGTTGTTTCAGTTTCTATTTTGGAATGTTTTAATAGTTGTCCAAACCAATCTTAAAAAATAACTTTTCACATTCCACTTTATTTACCTCTACATTAATGAGCTACCCCTTTCTAAAATCAACTTATTACATTACCTAATCTTTCACCCAAAATTACTATTCCCATAAAATTCATTCACAATTTCTCTTTTACCTAACTTATTCAACTTTTTACGCCCAACTAACTCAACTATTTTTATTCAACTCAATCAACTTCTTTAAAAACCGTTCCATAATGTTTGAAACATCTAAAAACGGCGGAGTTATGAAGATGTCAGCGTTATGAAGTTGACCCTTCTGGCATGGATGCACCAAAGACTCTTGTTTCTCCTTCACTAGCTTCTTGCTCTTAGGCCAAATGTTCCAAATTTGCATTTAACTAGTTTTACATTTTAAACTCCTTAACTTACTAAAGCTCAAAGTAATGTAAACACTAAGGAAATGCCCCTCATGTATATACACAAGCATATTAACAAATAAAAACATGGTACAACTTAGGCCATCAACGCAACTCGATCTTAAGCTGATGCCCATCTACCACCATGACACGCGTCCAGGGAACTACGGAGCCGTAATGTTTGACTTCCTTTATCGTCACCACGGGCTGGATGTGTTAAGGATCGTTACTTAAGCCTAGTCATGGGACCCTCTTGGACACCCGGACTAAACCTATTCGAAAACGAAGCAAACAGATACTCTAGGTTGGACTTTTATTTTCATTTTTGCTTTATGGTTCTGCTAGTGTAAAAACATCTACTGCTTATAGACTAGACACCCTAGCTTTGCCATACTAAAAAAAAAACAATCTACATGAGTTCAGTACAGTCCTCAATCAAGTGATCATTTCCTTAGCTCGTAATGCGAAAAGTCGTAGCTATGATATTCATTAGGCATTTGCTCTTTTTGCGTCAAACAATGTAAATACGACAAAATTTGAACTTCGCCTTTTTTTTTAAAAAAAAAAAGAAGAATGAGGCAAAAACAAAAAAAAAATGGAAAAATTTTAAAAATGAAAATCATAAGGCGAAAAACGAACTTTTTGATATGTTCATGCCACTTTTTTACATTTCGAGTCAAGTCATAGGCAAGGGATAGATAGGACAAAGAATCAAAACGCACCCACCGTTTAACTCGTACACACAGGTTCTCCACGGTCCTAAGCAAGCAATAGCCACACTTCAAAACGAAGCACCATACATAATCATAATCATAATTCAAACTGCACTAAAAGACAATTAGCTAAGATCCATATAAACCTTAGTATTTCACTAAAAAAGAAAGTATTTGAAAAACCAACATGATTAATTGTGAGAATGCAATTTAAAAAAAGGTTTGTATATAATCTACATTCTCTTATGATAAGGAAAGGGAGCGGCCCCGGTGCCGTCGGTGTTCCATCCAAAAATATTAAAATTCTTTTCTAATTAAATTGCAAAATTAAAGTGGGGTAGATTTGTCTTTTTAGAGTTCCCATGAATTACTGAATATCCTTACTACATATCTATAGATTTCTTAAAAACGTATAATAAAAAACTTCCAAATCAAACACACAACATAATGAAATTAGCGATATTGTCCATTGAGTCTTAGAAAGTTTGCGATTTCATTGTCAATCAATCAAATTATTGTAACAATATTTGCCCAAGATCTCAATTAAAAACCAAATATCAACAATATACTGACATACTGTATATAAAACATGCAAAATGAGACATTATCGTTTAATAACAATTTTATTTATGTCAGTCAATCAAAACACATGAATCTGACCACTATGGAGTATATTAAAATAGTATTATTTGACAATCTTATCCCTCTCCATGTAAAAAGCATATTTAGTCATTAAAATTATAGATTGTGCCACTCTATGTGTGTCACAAATGCTAGTATAACATGTTGTAAATTCATCAGTTCTATTAAGATCTGAGTATAGTTGTTTCGACTTTCGACCTTATATTTAGTTTTAAATAAAAATAACTTATTATTTACGTTTTCGTAGGTCGAGAAGCAAGGTTCATTTCAGAAGTATTTTTTATGCAATTCTAAATGCAAGCTGTTTTATGACTTGGAAGCCAGAAATCTATGTTTTGTCAATTTGTTTAGGACTGTAATATTCTTTTAAACATGTTCATTGATTTGTTGTTAGAAGTTAGAGAGTGTCCCTCTAAGCTTTCTAGGAAAGATGCTGCGATGGTTTTGATCAGTTTTCTGCTTGTAATTAGATTGTTTGGCCTTGTACTCAAAGGGGTTGCCAACCTAGTTGAATGTCTTGAATTACCTAGGTTGATTCGGTTCTAATGTTGTGCTGCTTAATGACTTTTATTTTTACCGAGCAAAAAAAAACCTGTAAAAAGATTAAAAAAACAAAATTATCTTTACGAAATCTATAGTGTTAGGAGTTAAGCACGCAGGGTACTCACTTTTGCTAAATTTTCACCATTGAGTACTAAATGTAATTTCTTCACCGTTTGACTTACTCAGCCACCAATCATGCCGATTAGTAATAATAACTATTTGAAATTTAATTCCTTTGTTAACAATTAAAACCTTTGGTTGTGGTTAATTTGCTTTGATTAACCTAATAAAACTTAGTTTTGATAAAACATTATTGACGTCAATTCAACTCCTTTTTCCCTATACCATCTCTCAATCCGTTGTCATTTTCCCATTGTCATTCTCCTGATTCTTCTCAATATTAACTCAAATCAAATTTAGAGATTTTTGGTGCTTTTATATCTATTTCAGAAAGTATGTACATTATATTGTTAGTTTAGAAAAGATTTGGTTGGGAATTTTTTATTCGGAAAGGGGTTTCGAATTATAATTACATTATTTTGTATTTGATTTGGCCAAAGAGATAAACCTATTATTTTTTTTTGACGTCCTCTAATAATAACAACTTTTATTTTATTTAATGCAAAAATTAATATTTTTTTTCCAAAAATTAAAATGAAGTATGGTTAAAGTGAGTTAGGGTTGATTAATCACCTGAAAAGATGTAGTATCTAAATCTAAAGAATGAAAAATAAATGTGAATTACCCCAAATGATGAAAAATAGCAAGTGACGATACCAAATATTTGCTAACTTGTGTCTAAGATATAGATATACTGATTACCCTTACTGTTTAATAAAATAAAAGTAAAAACAAACAGAATTTTCGAAAAAAAAATGGTAACGATATCCTTCGAGGAGGATCCTAGTCAATCCATTGGATTGACAAAAATTGTCATCCAATGGCATTTAGTTAATAAAAATGGAATATTTTATTTAAACCATTACCATTTATCTGTTTCTTTTTTCCATTTAATTACCAAATTGTCACTGGATGTCAAATTCCATTGGATTACTAGGAATTTCCTACTTCGAGTCATCGAGTGGCTAAGATAATAGGTAACAAACTTTTTTCTTGTGGCAGGTCGAACTCGAAAGATGAAAGATATTGCACATTAATTGGAAATACGATTATCTTTGCACTAATTGGATAATAGATATTTTGCACATACTTAGATATCTTCATAATATCTCTTAATTATATATAGTTATAGATATTTTAGAGGGAATATATTGTAACATATAACTATATAAATAGTGAAACTGTTAACATGCATATATAAGAGAGTAAGATAGTTAATGATAGAGTTTTATATGACGATGGTTGTTGTTCGCAATTGTCAGGCTTTTAGATGAGATGTTGGAGAATATTGCCACACAAGGCTTGTCATGTATTTAAAAGATTTTTATGTTTTCTTGCTGTTCATCATGTACCGGCGGCTACAAGTGTAAAAATCGTCGGTGTTTTCACAAAACAAATGCCATGGTTTCTGCTTCCTAACGACATGGCGAAGATAACCAGAAGAGATAGGGAAAGGCATGTTCGACTTTAGCAGCAACAAGTGCTACAACTTACCTTCCTCACCTTCAGGAGGTCACGTACTGTACCGAAGATATAACCACTGGCCTTGTCCGCCAGGATTCATTATCATTCCGAACTCGAGGCTTCTATTGTTCTACCCTCGTATTCACACCCTTTGCCGAACCCACCTCGACTTGACGACGACGACGACGGAGAGTGTTCGCAGTTCATTTATGTCCAACGAGCTTTTGTAGTCCAACAGCACCGCAGGCGGAGGAGACCCGTTGTCACAATTTGCTACGTGTGGGATTTATGCCATTGGCGTAGTTGCAGTCCGCCAAAGCCCAGGGATCCAAATGACACCCTTCTCCCAACGATGTATTGTATGTTGTATTACTGTCCAGCCTCAGTCTGATGCTTTTCGTTGCAACGACGATCCGGTAAAGTTTATGTTTGACTTGCAGCACTTTTAGGAGCATGACCATGCTACTACTCTCTTCCTCCTCTAACTTTAACGGATTTTGCTCCATCTCCGAGCTTTTTAGAGGAACGAAGATAGATGTATTGTATTACACTATGAAAAGCTTACCTACTGGTGAGTCTACTGCAGGGGACATTCTCAGGATTCGTAGGTCATATGATGAATTACCTGCGATGAAGACGATTGAAGCTGAAGAGATGAGACGAGAGTGAGATGAAAGATGAGAACCGAGAGTGAAGATGAAGTGAAGATGAGAACGAGATTGAAGCGTTTACTTGTGAGTTATGTTGTACAAGCTGACTTGTCAAACAAAGATGGAAGAAATTGAGGGTTAGGTACTGGCACATATTTAGGCAACAGTCCTGCTACTTTGTTACAGCATCAGACTTCCCTGGCTACATGCAACCTAATTCCATATATTTCAATATGATGGTCTAAGCTTATATGCTTGGCCGGCTTGGCTACATTTGATCAAGCATGGAAACGCCTTGATTTTGTACTCTGCGGTCGGATATGGGCGTTTATAACGTTGCCCATCGACACCATTCACCCTTATCTACCCCGAGATGATTACTTTCCAAGTATTCTGTTGCTATAGTGGCTTACCTTAACTATAAAATACTCATGTAACATTTGAATGAAAATTTGTATGTATAAAAGATAATAATTCCACCATCCGTGCAATGCTAAACATTAACTAAAATTATATGTTTAAGAGTTCTGAAGAATTATTATTATAGCATTTGCAATTAATGTGTTGGTTTTTGTTTTTATAAGTAAAATTATTTAGAGAAAAAAAGTTAAAAGAGATTCATACAATGGTTAATCTTACAGTTACACGATAACTTAAACTTTATAGTCACTAGTGGAAAAAAAGGTCAAAAGCTCCCAAGCTATTCCCACTTAAAGCATCCAATTTTGCCTGGTGTTTTGGAGCTGGTGCTTAAATTTAACTAAAAGCTCCAGGCATACACTGAGCTTTTACTGGATTAAAAGCACCGAGTTTTTCATAAAACTGGAGCTTAAGCTGCATTAAAACTCCAGTTTTTTGAAAACAACTGGTGGCTATTAATCCAATTTAATGCTCCAGTTTTTTTGAAGCCTGGAGCTTTTTGTTCTGCCATTTTAAATAAAAAAAAATCGTTTAAAGTCTATTTATTGTCCAAATAATTCCTCTTTTTTATTTATAAAAATCAATATACATATTATCGTTGTACAAAACAACCAATTAGGCTATGATACAGTAAAAAAATTCAACTAATACATAATTTTTTTAACTAAATACATAAAAAAACAATAAAAAAAAACTTCCAGTTACAGGCCAACTAAAGTCGCTGAAATGAAACGCAGCAGCAGCTATATTTCCCAGATTTTGGCCCTGCCAGAAAGATTCAATTTGCTTGCCTAAGAAGTTAGAATCTACCGCCAGCATCAGTTCATCATTAGCAGTAAGTCTTCTTGCTGTGATAACACGATATATATCATAGAACAGTAATAACGGTCTCACATTAGAGACTCAAGGGCGGAGGTATCCAGGAAGCAAAGACCTCTCCCGTTCAGCAACTCTTAGCATCCTCGGTGAACCAGCTCTTGGCATACTCAGATCAGTTTTGTGCCTACCAGCATGATACAATATTGTTATCAGCATGGGCCGTTAACACAATCCACCAATAACCAGAGTTAAACTTACCAATCGAAGCAGATATGAAAGCCACATAATAGAAGCTGACCTCGTGACAATCTTCGCCGGCCAGTACCCATACCTGTCTGCCTGAATGTTTGGAGGTGTTGTAACGATATCAAACTTAGTTCCTGCATTGACATCAATATATGATGCGATAGCAAATGCACAAACTATCTAGAAACAAACTCCAGTAACTAGTGTTAAAACAAGGCATGGAATCGAAAACCTCAAGAACTGAGACGTGTAGTATTCTAGTTTCCGTAAGAACCACAATTCCACCATGCAATAAATGAAAATCAAGTAACAGCAGAATAGTCATTCACATTACTCTGCCCCTTACCCCCAAAAAAACCCGCGTCAAGAAGTAACAGCAGCATAACTCATGTCTTGCATACTCATTACTGCTAACTGCGATGATTCGAGTCACTTGACTCGGTACTATTAATACTATTAACTACTAAGTAACAAGATTAATCCTTACATACCAACCAGCAAACAACCTTCATTAACACCCATCTTCGCCAACATTACATGTCGTAATCTCATTGAACTAACCCCAAAAATCCAGTCTCATTCAACTTAGCCCACCCTGAAATTCCCCTTCACATGTAGCAGTAGAATACATCAAAAGATATCACATAGAATTAGCCTCCACCCCCCCCTATTATCTGGTTAATTGTAGTTGTCTGTGCTGCATACAACCATTATGCATAGGACTTCTACGTGCGTGGACTTACCATCTTAGTCCTTAGCCTTTCATTATCACTTATTAATGTTGACTCTATTGAAGGCCAATAAGGGTGCTTTCTGCTATATCCGAAGGAGTGTAAGTCAAACACTATTTTCCGTTTTAGTAGCTTTTCAGATTATCAGCAGCAAAACTATCTCCAAAAAGTAATTTCAACCATATCGCAAGACTAAAAGAATAGCTTAAAGAGAAATTTAGCTACTCAGGACTCAATTAAAGACCGATTTCCTAAACAAAAGACAACCAAATGACATAAACGGGATTATATATCAACCAATGATCGACACAAAATTGAAATAGACACCCGTACGTTAATTACACGATACTTAACCAGAAAAGTCGTAGCAGTAGAACAAAGAATTAAAAAACAAAATCTGCTAATGACATGAATTTGGAGTTCTTACCTTGTTTTATCCTTAAAGCCTAAATTACCAATGATATACAACTCCAATTTAGCAATAATCGATCACGCAATCCGCCAATGCTATCCCTGGCCAAAAAATATAGAACGTAGAAAAAACACTAACATTTAGGTACAACCACGACTCAGATTTGGCAAAAACTAAACCCTAAACCCAGAAAAACCTTCACCAACCCCTCATCCCAGATACACTTAAATTCATAACCACTAACCGTACTGCTAAATACAGGGATTTCGAGAGGGTGGTGGTTATACTACCTTCGCATTGAGTTTATCTCTAATCCCAAACCAATCGTACGTAAGTCCATTATAAATTCTCCATTCAACCAGGAAACATAGCAGTTCGATCATAACCTATCATGTCATAGATATCATTATATTTGTTTATTATTATACATGAAAATGCAGCGAATCTCACAAAATCAATTTCCATTCTTATTGTGAGTCCCCGTGTCAAATTAGCAATGAACATGAAATTACTCCTTTGCTATTTTTGCAGAACTGTCACTCCCACAAGTAGAATTTAGTCAAGAAACCCGTAGAAAAGACAGAGACCATAATTACACGCGAGCCGAACCAAGTTTATCTAAGTGGAGAACTCCTTCAACCAACAAAAATGTCGTTAAAGTGCAAGAAAAGAAGAAAAGGAAAAAAAGGGGGTAAATTGGGGTTTAATTATAGAATCATTTGAAGAAAATTAGGGAAATTTGACAAAATTAAGAAGTGACTTCAGAAACTTATCTACTAAATTACAATTCAAGCCCAAATCCTCCTTCAAAGGAGCGCGGCGGTGGTCGTCGACATGGCGTTGTTCCCGGTGGCAGCATCATCAGGAGGAATAAGAAGTGAAGGTGTTGGAGGAAGAAAGGCGATGTCTGAGTGTGACTAAGAGAGAGGAGAGGTGGGATTTTGAGGAAACGAGTGAGTAAGGAAAGAAGCGGTGAGGCGTGAGGACTGTATGTTTGGAGGTATTGAGAAAAGTGTAGTATAAGCATTATTTTCTTTGCTCTATTAAACACTTAAAAGCTCCAAGTTATTGAAAGCTTGAGCTTTGAATTAACATTTAAGCTCCAGTTATTGAAAACCTGGAGCTTTTAAAGTTTTAAAAGCTTCCGGTGTTTTCACGTAACTGGAGCTTTTGAATGTTATAACATTCGGGCTTTCAATAACTTGACTTTGTTAAGATGCTTTAGCATTTTTTCTGACTATGTATATCTTAAGTCTAAACATAATAAACTTTAAGTGTAGGTAAAGAGTTGAATATTTTTTTATACCATAGGAAATACTACTACGGAGTACGGAGTATATAATTTTATACGAGTTAGGCTAACATTTGAGAATTTTCACCCTTTGAGTATTCACATTTTTTTCTTTACCCTTTAGGTACTCATCTAATAAATCAATTGAGTTAATCATATTATTTTAACTCACAATTGTTATTATTTTTTGAGGGGCTTACCTTAGGAGTTAGGATAATTATTTTTTTTTCAAAAAAAATAATGACTTTCAGCTGTATATGTAAATTTTATTTTACTTTCTGATGTAGCTAAAGGTGGCCTAGACTTCAAAGTCACGTGCACCTCATGTGAGATGCCTAAGGGGTATGTGATCTGTACACGCTTAAGGGCTAGAGAGGTTACGTATTACTTACGGCTAATGTCTAAAATGGCTACCATAATAAAGACGATGCAATCTACACCCTACATGAGATGGGAAWTTCTCTCTTGATTGAAAGCCTAAGATCGTGACATTTGGCACAATATGATTCGCCAAGTGATCCCCCAAGGCTCTATAAATACCCCTCATAAGAGAATGTGTTGATGATTGTATAATCATTGACAAGACATTAATCTCACGGTTAAAACCCTTAATCCTCTCTTAAATACTGATTTACCCCCCTCTTAGACATATACTTACTTAATTCTCCTTTTTGCAGGTGCCACCAGCCGTCTACGAGGACCAACTTGAGTAGCATTGTGGATTCGCCTCCTTACCTCACGCATCTACAAATCTTACTGTTCGGGAGCTAAGGGCTACCACACTATCATTTTTATTTGACACTAGCGCACTTTTTATTCTAACGTTTTATTCATTTTGGGTAGACTACATATAAATGTAGAGTTTTTTTTATTTAATTTTTTATTTGTATGCATATCATGATTTTTCTAAAATAATTCTATAAAAAAAATGCCATGATTTTTATTTGTATGTACTGTATATATTATTTTAATTTTATTACTACATACATTATTTTATTTATGACAATTATTATGATTAGTATTGTGTTAAAGTATCATTAACTTAATTAATTTAATGAGTGAGTACTCAAAAGGTGAAAAACTTCATATGTTAGTACCCAATAATTTTACAAAAAATTATGCTAGATTCTTGGGGGCACAAAAAAAGGTCATTACAACAATTACTCGACCAAAATTGGGTTAT